>JAOXYA010085697.1:0-11219 GCA_028565675.1 Sorex palustris
AATTTATTCCTAGATATTTTATTCTTTTTGATGTTATTGAAAATTAAATTACTCTCTTAATTTCCTTTTCAAATTGTTCATTATCGGTGTGTAGAAGCACATATAATTTTTTTGCGTTGATTTTTTCAGTGCCCTAAAACTGAGACTTTCATGTAGAGTCTCTGGAATATACTGTATATACCATGTCATCTGTGTTATTCCTATACCTTCCTTTTGAACTCTGAAGTCTTTTATTTCTATTTCTTTTCAAATGTTTCTGGCTAGAACTTCCATTATAATTATTGAATAACTTTGGTAAGAAGCAGGTACTCTATCTTATTTTTTTAATTTTTTAAAATTTGTTATTGAATTACCATGAGATATACAGTTACAAACGGAGGGATGGTTTAACTGTGAATAAAATAAATCAAAGATATTTATGCCCTCATAAAAAGAAGAGCTTTCTTCTTCCCTTTATTTCACTCCATACCATGAGAAAAAGGATCTTTTTAGGACAGAATAAGCCCTCACCAAACCCCAACTATGTTGTCCTGCCCATTGGATGTTCTCATGGTTCACTTCCCAGTCTCTAGAACTGCAGTAAATTTCTTCTCATATTGCATATTTTTGTTACATAGCAATTCCTCCTAGCCAGACTTTCATAAATTCTTACATTAAAGCTCTATTTACCTCAGTTTCTATTATCCATTACCCAGCAAGGGAGGAGGAGAGGGGAGGAGAAGGAAAGAGAAGGGGGTGAGTAGTGGGGAGAAGTGGGAAGTAGGGAGTGGAGGGAAGGGAAAAGAGGAGAGGAGAGGAGGGAAGGGGAGGGGAGGGGAGAGGAGAGGAGAGGAGCGGAGAGGAGGGGAGGGGAAACTTCTGTTCATTTCTTCTTCCCATTTTTTGATGGGGTTGGAGGTTTTTTTCTTGTGCAATTCTATTAGTGTATTGTATATTCTGAATACTATTAATCCCTTATCAGATGGGTGTTGGGTAAATATTCTTTCCCATTTTGTGGGCTTTTTTCTGAATTTCAGTCACTGTTTCTTTTGAAGTATAGAAGCTTCTTAGTTTGATGTAGTCCCATTTGTTTATGTTTGTTTCTACTTATTTGGTCAGTGGTGCTTCATCCTTAAAGATGCATTTAGCTTCAATGTCATAGAGGTTTCTGGCTACAATTTCCTCCATGTACCTTATGGATTCAGGTCTGATACTGAGGCCTTTAATCCACTTTGATCTCACTTTTGTGCCTGGCATTAGACAGGTCAGAGTTCAGTTTTAAGCAGGTAGCTATCCAGTTTACCCAGCACCACCTGTTGAATAGGCCTTCCTTGTTTCACTTCACATTTCTTGCTCCTTTATAAGATTAAGTGATCATATATTTGAGAGTCTGTGACAGAATATTCAACTCTGCTCCACTGGTCTGTGATCTATTTCTAGCCCAATACTATACTGTTTTAATTACTACTGCTTTGTAGTACAGTTTGAGGTTGGGGAAGGTGATGCCACCTAGCTTCTTTTTCCCAAGGATTGTTTTAGGTACTTGTGGAAGTTTATTGTTCCATATGAATTTCAGAAGTGTTTTGTGTATTTCTTTGAAAAATGTCATATGTATCCTGATAGAGACCGCATTTAAATTTGCATAGTGCTTTGAGCAGTATTCCCATTTTGATAATGTTAATCCTCCCTATCCATGAGCAGAAGACGTGCCTCCTGAATCTGGCCACATGTGGTCTTCAGCTCTGGGAATATCTTAGCAATGATGTCTTGGACAGTTTCTTCTTTGTCAGGGTTTGCTTCCTATCCCCCTGGGACTCCGATAATTCTTAGATTATTCCTCTTGGCTTCATTCTGATTTTCTCTTAACATCTGTTGGTTCATTGTGAGTCTCTTTTCCACTTTCTGCTGTTGTCTGGATTGTCTCTACACTTCATCTTGGAGCTCACTAATTCTGTCCAAAGCAGCTGTTACTCGGCTGCTGAGGCCTTCCACTGAGTTTTTCCATTCTCCTACGAGTTTTTTCAGATCTGTCATTCCTGTTTGTAATTTTGTTTGCAGTTTCCACATTTCTGCTTTCAAATCCTCTTGTATTTTATTGGTGGTGCATTCCATTGTTTCTTTTAGCTCCTTATGCATCCTCAGTAGCTCCCTTCTAAATTCCTTGTCAGAAAGTTGTCTAGCCCTTCATTACTGTTGGATCTTCTGAGCTAGTTTCTTCACTAACTAAGCTTGGTGTGCTTCTGCGTTGCTTTACCATTGTGACCTGTGTGGTTTAGACTTTCACACTCACTGTTACTGTTGTTTTTTTGGTGTAATAGTAATTGAGGTGGGGGTAATGACTTATTGGCCTAAAATGTATTTCGGGTGATCAAGCTGCCCTAATGCTCCGGACAGCACCTCCACTGGGCCTGGATAGGGGGAGAGTAGGCGGATCCTGGAAGGTTGGCTGCTCTTGGCGAGGTCTATCTGGGTTCCCGTCCCCAGCAGATCTGGACTTAAAAACCAGCTCGATCGCGCGACTCAGCCTGCCTAGCCATTTTTTTTTAAGTACCAAAAGACTTTTCTGATGGTGTTAATGTATAGTGCAAAAAATAGGGAGAAATGTATGATTCCTCCCAGGGATATTTATCCTGAGCAACACTTGGAGAGTTGAGTGACCCTTTCCTGAGACAGGCAAGACTGCAGGGTAATGATGCCTATATCTCTTCCCCACCATCACTTCCTTTCCCTCATTATCACTTCCTGAAGGTTTTCTAACATTTAGAGAAAAGGATTCATGCTATAGCTCTCTGCACTCCTAATTTTCTTTAAGATGTGGTGCTAAATTTCTTGCAAAAATACTCTACCTTTGTTTCCTTAAAAACTGCCCCCAGATCCCCCATCCCCACCCTACAAGAAAGGGATGCATCCTCTTCCCTCCCAAACAAAACTCCTGCCTGCAATAAGGACATTCCTAAAATCCAGTGTAGTTCCTGAAATCCAGAGCAGCTGTTTATCTAGTAGCATTTGATTCTACCCAACGGTCTTTCTACCTAGATGCCCCTCTTAAGTCTCTCCTTGGTGGCGACTGCCTGTGTCCCCATGTACTGAAATGACTATTTCTCTAAAAATCCTTTACTCCCTCCTCTTGTGTTGTCTCCGAATCCTTCTGTGTCTCTGAAGCTACTCTCACAGCCTGTTCTTTTCCTTAGGTCCTTAGCACACTGTTCTGTTCCTAGTACATTGCCTATTGAATAAATGAATAAATGAATAAATCCACCAATTGTCACCTCTCTATATTTAGTTTTCACCTGTTTCCCAAGCTCTAGCCACACATACACAACCACGAATTACACGCTACTGCTAAGAGTCATACTGCCTGGCCAAACACATCAAAGCCATCTAATTATTCTGGGTATCATTTATTGCCTGTCTCTGTCTCTCTGTCTCCTTCCCTCACTCTCTCTCTCATTTCCTCTCTCTGTCTCTTTCTGTCTGTCTGTCTGTCTGTCTGTCTCTCTCTCTCTCTCTCTCTCTCTCTCTCAGCTTCAATTCGTTCATGTTTCCAGTGACTAGAATGCCTCTTAGACAGACGGTTTTAAGTGAATGTGTGATTAATGTGAGACAAAGCATACATGATAAATGGAAGGAGGAAAACTTCCCAGAATAAATAATAACTTTTTATGTAAATATATATTTGAGGCCACATTAGGCTGTGTTCAGTGCTTACTCCTGGATCTATGCTCAAGGATCATGGGGGCAATTCTTGGGGGACCATATGCAGTGCTGGAATTGAACTCAGGTTGGCTGCATGAAGGCAAATTCCTTACCACTGTCCTTTCTCTTCAGCCCCAATTGTTTATATTTTAAGCACCCTACTCAGTGGCAGCTGCTTATCTATATTTTAATATATATAATAACTGTCTTGTACATGATATTTGTATTTTATTTTACAGCTAAAGATGTTAAGCGTTGAGAAAGCTACTGAATTTTCGCAAGGCTAATAACCTTGTACCAAGTATTCTATTATGGGAGTATTCCAGTATGCCTAAGAAAAGAAGATTAAAGGTAGAGAATTTATCTTAGAAGTCAGGAAGTTTTTCCTCAAAGAGGAAGAAAGAAAAAAGATGATGAATGAAGACATGTTTGCATTTCTGTTGAAATAAGAGTGTGTGAGAAATCTCTTTTCTGATGGCTTGGGTTTCTTTTAGTAATGACGGAATTCAGTTTATCTGTTGAGAAGGAGTCGACTGGGAATATTAGAAGGGCAGTGAAGTTTAAATAAATAGTTCTTTCTGAGCAGGCGCTAAATAATCTATAGATCTACAAAATTCTGTGTGTGTGATGAAGAAGTGGCAGTGTCATCACCAACAGTGCTCAGGGGCTGCTTCTTGTGCATTAAGCAGTCATGCCTGGAAGTACTTGGGGGCCCTGTGGTGGTGAATATTGAATCCGGTGTTCCTGCATGAAGGTATGTATTTCAGCCCCTTGAGCAAATTCTCGCACCCAGAAGATCTTACAAGGTGTCGTAGGACCAAAGGATGTTAATGGATGGAATCTTTACTATAATTTGAGATAGCTCCAAAACTTTATGCTTATTATACACAGTCCCCTTTTTTTTGCCTGTAATTCATCAAGATAGTGATCACACCCATGCAGTCTTAGAGATCTTACACTTGTCCTATTATCTTTGGGCTAGTTTAGAGTTTTCTGACCTTTGTGGCGACCGTGCTGTATAGCTTACAGTCCCACGTATGAGAGAGATCATTCTTATCTATCCCTTTCTTTCTGACTTCACTCAGCATCTTCTCCTCTATTTCTGCCCATCTTTCTGCAAATTGCATGCTTCTTTAAAAAGATTAATATAGTCCAAAATAAAAGCTTTATTTCCTAAATAAAATGACAGTCATAAGTGAGAGTAAAATGTCTTCTAATAGTATATATTTAATATAATCCTGAAATCGATCACCTACTTTTTAAAGTACATATCCACTGTGAAGAGTAGGCAATGTATCTGCTACATTGTCTTCGGAAATTTTTGTGTATTTATCTCTTTTTTTTCATGTATAGTGCCAAAATGTCCAGGGTTCTGTA
The DNA here is from genome assembly GCA_028565675.1 of Sorex palustris. NCBI lineage: Eukaryota > Metazoa > Chordata > Mammalia > Eulipotyphla > Soricidae > Sorex > Sorex palustris. The sequence goes on from JAOXYA010085697.1 coordinate 5,053, forward strand.
ACAGAATTTTTTCTTCTGAAATAGTAAACAGAACTGGTTGTGTCTCAGTGTGGATTACATATTTTTTACTCCTTATTTAATACTTCTGAATACTTATTTTTATAGGCATATATTAACTCTTAAACATCTAAAATCAAAACCTCTACAAGGTGATATTTTTTGTTCTAAAATTTTAAGCAACAAAACAATAGTTTTCTATGCATAAGAGATTTTTCTCTTTTCTTTTAACATGTATCATCTTACTGAATACTTACAGTAACACTGAAATTGCTAAACTTATTCATACATTAAAATTATACAAATTATACATTAGAAAAATTGAATTGCCAAAAATATTAAGTAATTGTACACATGATCAAACACATGAGGCTGACAGGAAATCTCACCAGAGCCATCAAGATTAGTGACTTCCACGATTCTTTTTGCTAAATCCCAAAGTTGGCTCATTACTTCCTTTTTAGAAATTATAAACAGAAACAAAATTAGAATGACAATAAGCCTGTGCCACTGCAATATTATTCCATTGTTTCCATAGTCCATGAAGCCCTGACATCTCGACACCAAAACATATAACATAAAAATTGTTGAGTGCACTTTATTTTGCTTTTTTTATTTTTATTTATTTTTTAATTTTTATTAGTGAAACACCATGAGGGACAGTTGTAGACTTACAAATTTTTGTGCTTGGGTTTCAGTTATACAGTGATCGAATACCCATCCCTCCACCAGTGCCCATGGAGTGCACTTTAATGATGTCCTCAAAATAGAGCCAGAGTTGTTTGGTTACAACTGTAGCAAACACTCAAAATGGTGACAGAGACAAGAAAGACCTAAAAAGAACATCAGGAGGCTCAAATGGAGATGGAAATTTGGAGACAGTGAGGAGCAGAAATGACACTGCAGAAAGTATATCCATGCTGTGAAAATCAAACATGAAATACTGTAACAAGTGACGCTTGAAAAGACAGCAGGGGCTGGAGATGTGGCTCTCAGCAGAGGACATTCCCTGGACGCAGGAAGCCCTGGATTCTGTGTCTAGCACCCACACGCCCTGCACTGACAGGAGTATTCCTAGGATTCCACACCATCCACTGTCCCAAGCACCACTTGCTGTGGTACCCACAAAAACAAAGAAATAAAAATAAATGTTCAAAGAACATTTTTGGTATAAAGAGAAAAAACAGTAATATAGGGTTTATAATAGTCAGAGATTCAAGTTTGGCAAATTCCACAGGAATAAGTTCAAATATGAGGAAAGAATAAATGTATCAAAACCAGCTCCCATGAGCAAAAGTGTAGTTCCAAAAAAAAATTACTAAAAACTGATTCTATCCGTACACCAAAAAAAATAATTTCAATATTTTTCTCTTTTTTTAATTCAATTTTTGAAAATTTTAAGTGCCATGATTACAATATTGTTACTGATAACAGTGTTAAGGATACAACGTTCCAACACCACATACTCCACTAGAGTGTCTACTTCCATCCCCTGCCATGGTACCAATTCCTTTCCCCCATCTTACCCTTCCTGCTCAGGTTCAGTTTCAGTTGTGTTTACCAGCCAGAAAAATCAATGATCGACAAATTCCAATAACCTAGATATCTTTCACAATATGAAGCACTCTAAATCTATTAGCCATCAACAAAGTTTGACACAGAAATAATACTACAGGATGAAAACTGAGCACTCGCCTGACATAGGTGAGATCCAGGATTTAATCCCCAGAATCACACACACACACACAAACACACACACACACACACACACACACACACACACTGAGAAAAGAAAGAAATACAAAGAAAATTTAACAAAATACGTGCAATCTCAAGTGATTTTTAATAAAAAGGGAACAAAGAAAACACAACCACTCTCAGCTATGGCAAAGCTTATTAAAAATGACGCACACACAATATCCCTAAAAGATAAACCATACATTTCCATTAAATCGTCTTCCTTCAATCAGCAGTCTGCAGAACAGTGAAAGCCCAATGTAAGGTTGGAACCACTAGCCAACTGCCTTGGCTATAACTTTCAGTCCGTGGCGTAGTACACAGGATGGGTGTTGGTCTGCAGGTGTAGAGGGCTGGAAGAATGCTGGCTTAAGAAATGAGGGGATTGGGGGGCTGGAGCAATAGCACAGTGGGAAGGGCATTATCTTATACATGGCCAACCTGGGTTCGATTCCCAGCATCCCATATGGTCCCCTGAGCACCACCAGGGGTGATTCCTGAGTGCAGAGTCAAGAGTAACCCCTGTGCTTTGCCAGGTGTGAGCCAAAAAGCAAAAAATATATATATTTTTTAAAGAAAAAATTGTATTATCTAGTAGCATATAAAGTCTGAAGTTCAGGCATGTTCCAGGGTTGACAAATCCAACTACCCGCAATGTGGGTACCTGAATCAGTTTTTTGCAATCCTGCAAGCATTTCATTTTTTAACTGAAAAATGTCACATCAATTTCTCATAATCTTGCAGAAAATATCTATTTCTGGGATATAGAGAGTCTTTTTTTTTGTGTTCAGGAAGTAGAGTTAATGTGGATGTGACTATGAAGGGGGCAGTTCTGATCTCACTTGAGTGCAAAGATTGTTATTTGTCCATTGAATCACAACTGAGGATGTGTCTGACCCAATAAACATCTGAGATAAGTACTTTTCAGCACCCAGGTCTTTCAATTCATCTGCATTAATTTTTTTAAACTTCTCCTTTGAAGTGTGCATCTTGTAGCAACCCAAAACTTAACCTTGACCCTGCATAGGGCCTGCATGATCCATCTTAGTTTAGTACAGATGGGCATAATGTGAACACTGGCCATAATGTGTCCTAGGGATTCCCAAAAGTACTCCACATATCAATCTGGAACCTATCAGGTCCAGAACAAAACACTATGTTGATGACATGGGTTGGATTATCCTGGGACACGAAACCCTCCTTGTCTCAGCTTTGTACCAACAACTTGTTGGCATAAATACCTGGAGCCTCCAGGGAATCACTTAGAGCAGCATCCCTTGGCAATACCAAGACCTTCAATGACTCACAAAAGGACAAAGAATTCTCATTCAAGAAATTCTTGGGGCCAGAGAGATAGTGCAGCAGGCAGGGCATTTGCACATAGCTTGCCCAGGGTCCATCCCTGTCATCCCACATGGTCCCCTGAGCACCATCAGGAGTAATTCCTGAGTGTGGACCCAGGAGTAACCCCCAAGCATTGCTAGGTGTGGACTAAATAGGTAAAGGTAAAGGCCCTCCCGTTGATCATCGATTTGCTCGAGCGGGCCCAGTAACGTCTCCATTGGAGACTTTGTATAAACATAAATAAATAAATAAATAAATAAATAAATAAATAAATATGGGGGGCCAGAGCAATAGCACAGTGGGGAGGGCGTTTGCCTTGCATGCAGCTGACCTGGATTCAATCGCTGGCATCCCAAATGGTCCCCTGAGCACCGCCAGGAGTAATTCCTGAGTGCAGAGCCAGGAGAAACCCCTGAGTATCACTGGGTCTGACCCAAAAAGCAATAAATAAATTAATTAATTAATTAAATATAATAAGGAGAAAAAAAAAAAAAGAAAAATTTCTATGTAAAAGCAAGGAAAACCTCCCCAGGAACCACAAGGAGATGTCCTCTGGCCTCTCCATTGGCCAGGATTGTGTACTAGAACTTGGCGAATTGTCAGCAACTGGAATAGAATTCAAATGACTAGCTCAGTGTATTATCTACTCCATGCTGTCGCTGAGAGCTTGGGTCTCCTCCTGCCCAACCTGAATTTGTTTTGGTAATATGGGAAGTTTAACACTCCCCCTGAACTCCCACCCACTTCCCCTGAGATCTTGGAAGGGAAACAAATATCAAAACAAATTCAGAGCTTCAGCAGTGAGGAAGGAGATATGAATGTATCAGAAAACAGGAACAGGAACAGGAACCAATAGTGCAGGCTAAAGAGAAATTTCTGCAGTTCCAAGATTAGGAATGAGGTGAATTATTGTCTTTAGACACAAATTATATCAGTTTGAGAAAGAATTTCTGATTAATAAGAAAGAGCAATGGGAGAAATAAAAATAGTTTAATGAAAAACAGATGGCTTCTTAGAATTTAAAATCAAGAGCGACTGGTAAATGTTACCAGTGTCTTCTGGTATCTGTTCAAATGATTCCAAAGCTAATATCCAGAATTCAAAATCTGACCACGTTGGTTTTCCAGTGTGTTGTGTTAATTTCCTGTAACAGAAATTAAGATACTGCAAAGCTTAAAATTCTTCCATTGCAAACAGATAGAAAGTTTTAGGCAGGATGCACACAGTGCTACTTATTAATCAATGACACTCTACATGTGTGTATAGATGCAAAATTAGTAAATGTTTCCAGTTCGTAGGTCATAAAAATGAAGTAGTTCCTTTTTCCTAAGTAGTTCCTAGGTAAGAAAAAAAAAACTGGAACGCGAAGGTGGCAGGCAAGGAATACACATATATCCATCCAGACAAGAAGCAAAACACTATAGTTTGTTTTCAGGATAGGGGGAATAGGGTACGAACATATGGAGAAACGCAAAGGATCTTCTTAAGAACAGCTCACACACACTTCCTCCACATCAGTTCCCTGCATCAATGTGCTCCCAATGTGGTATCTCTAGAAACGTTTCAGAGCATTTCAGCTCCCTATTATATCTCGCTCCCTATCTTAGGCCACTGTTCCACCTCCTTTCTCCTCCCCACCACCCACTTAACCATCCACTCTGGCATTCTCACCCAATATATCCATTTTTATATCTCTGGGTTTTAATGCTCTGGGTTTCCTGCAAGCAGGACCTTGTAAACTGACATAGAACTAGTTGTTGGCACTGTCCCAGATTCAGAGTGAGCACTCCAATTGTTTGAAAAAGGATGCTAGTATTGAGTATAATGAATATTTTACCATATGTATGCAATGTGGCGAGTATTTTCCTAAGTACTTTATATAAATGTTTTCTTAAACTCCCAAAAGTAACCATACATGTCCTATTATTATTATCTCCATTTTATAGCTATGGTAAAAGCCTGGAGAATATATATATATATATTGCCCAAATCTGCAAAGCTTTTAGGCTGTAGTGCCAGTACTCAAATCCAGACTCTGACCCTTACTGTAACTTGGTTCCATTCTGTTTTCTGTGACTCTAAAAGCAAATGAGATAAACCATCAGCTCACAATGAGCCCAAATTATGTCATAGTCACCTCTCAATATAGGTTACTCTCCACAGAACTGCCAAAAATGTTTTGGCTGAATTCACTGCCAAGGTGTCAACTGACAGCTTCTAACCAGATGCCAGAAGTATCAGCCTTCATCTACATGGCCTGATTTTAGAAGGACAGACAGCAACTTGAAGATGGAACATTTTCATGTAAATGCACAGGGAACAGGCAGCATTTCCACCCGTCCTCCCTTCCTGTCCTCACACAGCGCTGTGACGTCTCTGCCCCTGGCGATTACCTGGCCATCTCGTCCACAATCTCACCACACCAGAGAAAGAATCAAAGTGACTGAAGCTGTGTGTATGCCAGCTTCTTTCTTTATTACTGCCCCAAAGCCTATAAAAGCCTGGAATCTATTAATTCTATGTTTATAGCAGGAATTTCTACTCATTATTACCTGAAAGAGGAAGAATCAATTTAATACACTTGATTTCAAAGGTCCTCTCCAATGAAGCCAAGATCCATTACAGTCAGCTAATTATTGTCAAGCACAACAGTGTGCATTTCTGACAAAAAAGTCTCAGAGCTTAGCAGGCAACACTCAGTAGGGGACATAGAGTCCTCAGAGCCTTGGTTGGAGAATTATATTTTGAAGATAAAAAGCAGTTCCCCCTCTATCTCGTTCTGTTTCCTAAGGCTGCTTATTCCCAGGATGCAATTTACGCCTTATTCCCCAGATGTGTACAAGAGGTCACCGAAAACAGGGTAAAAAAACCGACTGAAGCTAATCAATAGTTGGAAACTAACAAAGAAAAAAGCAAGCAGCAACATCAATGGAGGAAGGGGCTTTCTCTCGTGCACCAACACTTATTTCAAGGCTAATATTTGTGACTCTCTTAGTTGATCTAGGATTTACAGCTGCATGAGACAACAGATCACCTTCATCTCTGTAAGAAATTGTTCTCCCTAAGGGATAGGAAGAGTTAGGCAAACT
>JAOXYA010085712.1:0-11218 GCA_028565675.1 Sorex palustris
TGGGATGCTGGGAATCGAACCCGGGTTGGCCGCGTGCAAGGCAAACACCCTACCTGCTGTGCTATCTCTCCAGCCCCCCAAAATGTCATAATTTTTAAGGAATCTTTACATTTATGTATTATTATCATTTACATGTATTAGTTGAAATGTTTGTCAGTTAATGTTTATACCTTTTTTATATACCTATGTACCTGGGGTATCTTAAGAATTTCTTGGGGAAAAAAAGGTCGTAACTGAAAATAGTTTAAGAAGCCCTGCTTTGGGGCCAGAAGGTCAGCACAGCAGATGAGGCACTTGCCTGGCATGCGGCCACCTCAGGTTTGATCCCCAGCATCCCACATGGTCCACTAAGCACCTGGAGGAGTACCCCTGAGCACTGCTGGGTGTGGCCCCAAAACAAAACAAAAAAGCTCTGCTCTGGCTGCTGACTGTCCCTGTCAGAACTACTGCCAGCAGTACAGCGCGATGCAGCTGATCAGACCACGGAGCAGATTACCAAGGGCTCAGCCCTTCCACCAGAGGAGAGAGGGGCAGTCTCCAGGGCCAGTCTCTGGACAGCAGGATACTGCCCGGCATCTTATTTTTTCTTTTCTCTTTTTGTGTCACACCCAGCAATGCTCAGGGCTGACTCCTGGCTATGCACGCAGGAATTACTCCTGGGGGTGCTCGGGGGACCCTATGGGATGCTGGGGATCGAACCTGGGTTGGCCACGTGCAAGGCAAATGCCCTATTCACAGTGGTGTGCTATTGCTCCAGCCTCTGTCTGGCATCTTGAAAACTCACTCTTTCAGCAGTCAGGAGAGACTTCACGGCAAGCAGAACGCATTCATCAAAAAGCAACTTACTTCTTTTTTATGTTGGGGCAAAGTTTCAACACGTCTTCCTTGCAGGCCATCTTAAACTTGTAGGAGAACCGGAAATCCTTCATCTGCACCTGAAAATGGTGAGAAAGAAAAACAGAGGCTTGTGGCAAGTTCCTCACAGCGGTACTGGGCGACAGCGTCCCATCCTTCCCAGAGGCCCCTTTCCTGGACACGCACGACCTCCCCGCTCCCCAGGACGCTGCCCGCTGGCTTCCCCTGACCCCTGCTCCTTCCATCAAAGGGCCACATGGATCTCCCTGTCTTGCCCTGCCGCCTTCCTGACGTTTCCTCAGAACTTCCTCCTTCATCGCCCAACCCATCTCCATCTCCCAGACGGCACAAGGGACATCTGTCTGTCCCTTTGCAGCCCCAGTTAAGATGCCACTGATTTGTAGACTGGCACACGCAGCCTACAGGCACTCGGGGGCCTGAGTAGGGAGCAAGTGCAGAGGAGGCCCAGACGTGCCTCTCGGGACAGAAGTGGCCGTCTTACCCGCACGAGCGCCTGCAGGGAGCTACTACGCACTACCTCAAAATGTGGTTTCCCCTTTGTACTCCAACAGGCCTGGGCAGTAGGACTTAGAAACAGGCATCGTGCACTCTGGGGCCCTGTACTGCAAGGTGACATGGTGACACCAACAGCCGGCAGGAGGAGAGGCTAAAACAGCCAAGTCCTGGTGGCCTGTCTGCTCCCCGGGACTGTGGAAGGTTTGCTCTGCGCTCTTCTTATTTTTCCAAGTCCCTGCCACTTTCGGGAGCGGAACCACTGCCTGGCTGTAGAGGGTAAAAACCACACGGGGATGGGGGTGGTATCGATGGACAACAAATTGAAACAGGACATATATTTGGAAAGAAAGGATTTTCCACAGACAAGGAGGGGATTCAGCAACGATCCCAGCAGCAACAAGGAAAATGACCACCAGGGACTACTGACCAGCTGGAAGTGAGTGACCCCGATGGCGCACTTCTCGTTCATGTCCTTCTGGTGCTTGTTCTGTATCAGACACTCCATCAGGTCCCCAGAGTCGATCTGGTTATCAGCCACGTCCTGGGGAAGGGACACAGCCTGCTCACTGCCATGTGTGACAGCGGAGGAGCAAATCCTGCACCCTGATTCATAAAAAATGCAAGTGGGTCTACTTCTAAAACCTTAGCAATGAGACATAAAAAAGTACGCCAAAGCAAGCCTGAAAACTGACAGGCGGGGCTGCAGAGACAGCAGAGTGGGCAAGGTGCTTGCATGTGGCCCGCCTGGGTTCAATCTCTGGCAGATCTCAGGGTGCCCCCTCCCCCCTCACCAGTAGTCCCTGAGCACTGAGTCAGGAGTAAGCCCTGGGCACTGACAGGTGTGGCCCCAAAAATAAACGGGACGGAGGAGTGGAGTGATACAGCGATATAGCAGATATAGTGCTTGACTTGGCATGTAACTGACACAGATTCAATCCCCAGCACCCCGTAAGGTCCCCCAAGTCCTGTCAGAAGTAAGACCTGAGCACTTCTGGGTGTGGCCCCAAAACAAAACCAAAACTCTTGACCCTTCCCAATTAGAAGGGATAATTATTTGGGGTATCATTTCCATCATGAGCTGTCACGTGACTCTCCAGGACGGTATCCTGGCAGTATACTGACTTCTCTCAAATCATGACGCCCTTTTCTGGGTGACTCACACCCACAGCGTAAGTGGTTCTACATGAGTTAGGTCCTTCAGGAACACACGGGCTCAGCAGGGAGGAGGGAGCGACTCAATTCTTCTAAAGGGGTACCTTCTCCCCTCCTGCAAGGGGCTGCCCAACGGGTTTCTCACAGTAGACACCCAACCTTGCCCGCATGAAGATGCCTTCTCAAAATCCACTTTCCATTACTCAGGAGTGAAGTATGCCACGAGTCCAGCACACAGCGGCCTGTGCCAGACGGGTTCAGTTAGCTTGATTTTATCCCAGTTTCTCCAAACATCACTTACGTGGCAGAAATTCTGGATGATGGGCTCGCAGGCTCTCATCAGTAAGGCTTCTATCTGAATATCCTGTAGAATACGAAATGCATGAGTAACTCTGCTTCAGAGAAGGGTGGGTGAAGGGGTGACTTCCTTCCCAAACGGTCTGCTGGACAAAGTACCTAATGGACACGGAAAAGAGTCTGCCTGCTCACGCCTGGTGCCCAGTGCTGCTCCCCCAACACTATGGAAGGCAAATTCACAAGAGACAAACTTTCCTCCTGCCTGAATGAATGAGAATCAAGAATCAGAATCAAGAACGGGAGGTGGCCCGTCCTGGTCTGATGCCTGCCACCACTCTACGGTCTCTGCACAGAGTCAGGAATGAGCTCTGAACAGTGCCGGGTGCGCCAAAAACAAAGCCAAAAGGAAGGCTGGTAGGATGGCCAGGAAGAGGGGGTGGTGCTGGGGGGAGGTGTTTCCCTGCACACCTCTGAGCCTGGTTCCATACCTGGGACCACACACAGTTCCCCGCGCAGCACCAGGAGACCTGGAGTGATCTCTGAACAGAGCAGGAGTGCAAACCCCTTCTGTCCCCCAAATGAAGAATGTTAGGGAGAAAAAAACAAAAAATAATCATATTGGTATGTACAGCCTTTGGAGTTTTTCCAAAAAGACAAAGCAGATCACAATAAAAACTGGGATGACCCACATCTGTCCTTAATTTAAAAGCTCCTAAACCGAACTGCTGTCCTCAAATCAGAAACCAGGAACTGCCTTTGGGGAGGACATGAAAGGCTTTGAAGCCAAGAAAGCCCCGAGCAGCGCCAGGGGAGGGATGCCGTTCTCGAGAGTCACCAGGAAACCCGCACAAGCTCTCAGACTATGAGGCTGGGGAGGAAGTGACAGAGAAATGAGACGAGGCGACAACCAGAAAGCAAGCGAGGAGGGACAGTGGGGAAATGGGCTGGCTGAGAAATATTTTGTAGTACCGCTAATTTTGACAATTCAAATACTTCTAAAAGGCTTAGGATGAACAAATATGCAGTCCCTGTTTCGCTGAGTTTTGCCACCCACGTTTAAACCACATGAAGGTTCAAGCATTTTTAGGTGCGTCTCCTTCCCAGTAATAATCTCCTTCCCTAATCCAGGGCCTACGATCCTGAGCTTCCTAAGGCCTGCTCTTTCGGGACAAACAGGATACACACCCACATTCAGTGTTCTGTTTGAGTGGAATTCCCCAAACACACAACATGACCAAATAACTGGAGGTTCACAGGACTAAGCAGAGAGCAGGGGTGCGTGACGACACGTGAAGAGGATATGTGAAGAGCAGCGGCCGTCTTTCCTCAGGGAGCGGGGAGCGCTCTAATCCCTGGGCTTTCCTGCCTACCTCGGACTCCAGCTCCGTGAGGTTGCCGACGATGTCCCTGCACTCCACAGCCAGGTCGTCGAGGTGGTCCTGGAGGCACTCGAGCTCCTGCGGAGAGAGAGCAGTCCCTGGCGTGCGTTGGTAACACAAAGGAGAGCGGCTGTGGCGCTGATGACAGGGCTACCTCTTTTTCAGTTGTTTTACCTTTCTTTCCTTTCTAAAACCACTTCTAAAACAGAACACTGGAGCCTCATTTGAGTCCCCAAGGGATTCTGTGGAAAAGTTAATGACCTGATGAAGCCGAGTGGGTAAGAGAAGATATAACGGCCACAGAAATGGTCGAATGGCCGAATCAGTAAGTCCTCAGCCCGGGCCTCCTCCCAGGCCTTCCCACCAGCCCATCAACAGCCACTGCATCACTACCCGTGTTGTTCCCGCAATCTTTGCCTCCCATTCAAAACCTGCATGGTGTTAACGATTACTAAAGGTGTGGAATACCCAAAGGGTCCTTAAGGGCAAGGACTGTCTCACCTAAGGCAGGGCACACCTTTGGTTTCTCACACTTCTGCGGGTGGGGATGAACCACACCCGGAGGCACTCAAGGGTGATTCCCAGGGTTCCCAGTGCCAGGAATCAGGCCAGGAAAAGCACTCACTCCATCCTTCTGAGCTATCTCCCTGGCCTACAACCAGGTATTTTTTTTGGTTTTCTTAAATTGGATACAGACTTTCTATAAGGCAACACGGAGGGAAAACCAGCACTCACAAACTATAGTGACCATAATATAAAAACAACTGCTTGGACAAAGTACAATTATCCTCAGACAGAGAACAAGAGAAACTCTTCCTAAGACTTTTCTGTAGGGAACTCTTGGTAGTCAAGAGGCCTCCTTTCAAGTCAGGCACTGCAAGGTCCTGTGAGCACGACCTTGAATGCCCTCCCACCCCCCATCTTAGAGAAAGAACCTTGAATAATTTATCATGTCATCTCCAAAGTAAGCAGAGGTGAATCTGGTGGTGCCCAGACTCCCTGTCATGCGTTCATCTTGAACACTGCTGCTACAATCACAGTCTCTGATAGGGGGCGTGGTCTCCTACCTGTCCAGTCTCTGTTTTCTCACTGCACCATTTCCCAAGATCAATCAGGCACTTATCCTGGAGGGCAGGGTCCAGCTTGACATCCATGGCACGCTGGTGCAGGATCCTTTGGACTTCAGCTCTGCACTCCCGGGAGAGCTGCGCGGGGAACAACAGGCAGATACTGAATCAGTACCAGTGTCATGGGAGAAAGCAAATCTGCTGCCAGGAAGCCGGCAAATGACTTCACAGTTAACTGTGAAAACTCTACACCAAGAGACTCTTCCAGAAGACTGAAGAGTTCGTGGGGCCTCGTTAGCCAGTATCTCTAGGGATGAGATGACACAGGAAGCATCTTCTACATGCTGCACAGTGCCCTCCTTTTCTGAGAGTAGCCTCAGAAGAAAGCCGAGTTCTAGGCGGGTGAGCTCGGTGCTGAGCTAAACGACCCTCCCACTCTGCAGTGAGCGCAGGAGAGAATGTCCACTCCAACTCAGGAGAACACACACACACACACACCGAGTCAGGAGAACTGAACTCAAAACTCAATCAGACTCAAAACAGGGAGCAAAAATGACTGTCACATTGGGTCAGCAGAGGAAGAAACAGATGAAAAGCAGTATTTTCGAAAAGGCTGTGAGAAAGCGGTCACCTGCAGGTACAGCGAGTCTTTCTTTCCAAAAAAAAGCCCACACACCTGGGGCTGAGGATGGAGAGTTAGCCTGGATGGGCGTGGGGGTTTCTGTCTGGAGACAGAGAGAGAGATGTTCTGGGAGTAAAGACAGTGGCTGCACACGACTGGGAACATGCTGCCACTGAGTTCCTCTCTCAAAATGGTCCGGGGCTGGAGAGAGAGTACAGTGGGTGCGGCTGTACTGGCTTCGTACCTGGCACCCCAGGAGTATCCCTGAGCGCGGGGCCAAGAGCAATCCCCAGGCACCGCCGAGTGTAGCACAAAAACCAAGAAAATAAAATGGTTCTGATCGGATGTGGATTTCGCTTCAATTCTTTCAGAGCAAGCAGCGTGTCAGTGTTGCCCGAGAGCCAAGCACGCACACATGTCCCAAGAAGCTGCAGCGATCAGGAAAGACCAACAACACCGAGACCGGGAGCCGAGACATTTGCTCCAAATGGGGGCTGCGGCAGAGCGTCATTCACCCCGGCCTTTTCGGTTCTTCTGACAGAGAACAGAAATCTCAAGACTTGAGTCCTGGCTCAGTGTCTAATGGACTTGTTTGTTTGTTTATGTTTTGGGGCCATACCCAGCAGTGCTAGTGCTCAGGGGTCGTTTCCTGGCTTTGCACTCAGGAATTACTCCTGGGGTTTGAGGATTTTCTGAGATGGGAAGGATCAAACCTGGTTGGCAAGAGCCCTAGCCACTGCACAATCTCTTTGAGCCTGAAGAAGTTTTTGAAGCTAAATTATAGATAGGATGGCACAATTTAACTGTCTCTCTGGGATTCAGATTTTAGCAATTTAAAGAGAAGTCTGGGCTGGAGCGAATAGCACAGCGAGTAGGGCGTTTGCCTTGCACGCAGCTAACCCAGCTGACCCGAGTTTGATTCCTCTGCCCCTTTCGGAGAGCCCGGCAAGCTACCAAGAGTATCTAGACCGAACGGCAAAGCCTGGCAAGCTACCGTGGCTTATTTGATATGCCAAACACAGTAACAACAAGTTTCACAATGTTACTGGGCCTGCTCGAGCAAACTGATGAACAACAGGAGGACAGTGACAGTGAAAGAGAAGTCTGGAAATGTCCCTTCACTCTCTGTGATTTTATGATTCAATACCTGGTGGTGTCGGGAATTCAATCCAGGCTTCAGCAGGCAAAGCACGTGTGCAAGTCTCTGACCTACTTCCTGAGCCCTCTGACAGATCTGTTTGGTCTTATTTACAGACCACATGCGGTGGCGTGCAGAGCTTACTCCTGGCTCTGCGCTTAGGGCACTCCTAGAAGGGCCCCAAGGACCTTATGAGGTGCCAGGGATGGAACCCAGGTTACTGTGTGCAAGCCAAGTGCCCTACCCACTCTACTATTGCTCTGGTCTTGATGAATTTTTTGAAAGCTAAATAATAGACAGGGCTGCACAATTTAACTGTCCCTTGGAAATTCAGATTTTAGCAATTTAAAGAGAACTTTGGAAATGGCCCTTCACTCTGTTGCATCCCCGGAGTCAGAGGGCGGGGGCTGGCCTGCCCCTGAGGGAAGAATAGCCAGGCCCTCCCTGCCAGAGACACTAAAAAAAGTTTCCTACTCTGACAGAATCAGAACAATACGTATCAAACTTATTAAAAATCAAATGAGGAGAAGAAGAAATGAAGCCAGTGTGAGTGCATACCCTCCTTCCCTGCTCCTCGGTGCGGTAGGCATGTCGATATAAGCAAGAAAACACAGCTCCTGGAGGCATGAGCTCACTGGTTTCATTCCAGCCATGGGTGTGGCAGAGTCGAGATGCATCTCCCTGGCACTTGCGGTATAAGACAGGGTCCAGCCTGAAAGGTCGCGGTAAGGTGAGAGTTAAAGGCAAGCACGCTTAGGATCCCTTTCCTTCCAAAACATGCTAAAGGCTTTTAAGGTGCTTTGCTTTGTATCAGCTCTTAATCAACTTCAGTTTAAATGGACTGTGGGTAAGCAAAAAGATTCTAGAATTTTGATCTTCAAGAAAACAGTGGTCAATAATTTTGGTGGGGGTGGGGGTTGGGGGGTGAGGAGAGGAGCAGTGTTAGTGTGTTATAAAGGACTGAACCCAGGCCTCACAGGTGAAAAGCATGTGCTCTGCTCTTGGGCTACATTCTCAACCTCCAAGTGATCAAAATGCAAAGGACTCAGGTTCTATTCGGAGTTCACGGTGAAGGGAAGCACACTTTAGGCAACAGACCAGCTCTGCTATGTCCTGGCAGAAATCAGCAAGCAGGTGCTGCAGCTATTACAGGCAATATGCAACTTTTAAAATCAATTTCTTTTGTACATATGAATGAAATGTAACCCTGGGGATATTGGATTCACTAAGATCAGGAAATTACAAGGTAACAAAATCTATTCAAATCAACTTCCTTTCTAGCAGAAGTGCCCCTCTTCTTTCTCCCCTGCAAAAATAGGCAATGACATTTTTAGTTACACTTACCATTTAAAAACACATAAAATTTAACTTTTAATCTGGAGACAGGGGATTAAGCACCTCACTTCTACTGCTGCTTCTCTAAGTAAGACAGACTGCTTAATTCTGCTCATATTATAATGTCAACCCTGGGAGAGCTTTTGCCAGGGAGAACAACTCATATTTAGCAATCTAAGCCTCTAAGGCATTTTTGAGGGGTGAGGGTGGGGGTAGTCATAGGTGAAGAGATTAAAGGAGAGGAAAAGCACAATTTGGATTAAGGGAGTAAAATGCTATTTCAGTTTAGAGGGACCGAGTGAGCACAGGAAACTTCTTAACAAGATTTCTACAGTTCTTTGTTGAGCTAATCTGAAGGAGCAGAAATAAAAAGCGCACCGACACTTCCAAGTAATCCTCAAGGACTGTCTCCCTGGTAAAGAATGTGAACAACACACCAGAAAGGACTGAAGAGGCCGGTGGCCTAGGGAAGTGGGCAGAGGGTTTCCATCTCGTACTGGCTGCTGGGGAGGCCGGGAGGGAAAAGAAGAGTGGGCAGAGCGCTTGCCTTCCAGGCGGCCGCCGCAGGTTCGATCCCCAGCATCCCAGATGGTCTCCCGAGCACTGCCAGGAGTGATTTCTGAGCATCACTGGGTGTGGCACAACCACCCCGCCCACGCCTCTCCCCCCAAAAAGGACATCAGTTCTAGCAATTCTGACTGTCCCACAGATCTTTCCCTGATTTCACCCCTTCCACCCTTTTTGGCCTGACAGGATGAGAAGTGAGCCAAGTTGCAACTTATTGACAGCAGCCTCCTAAGATAAATTCGGTAATGGAGAATAGTTAAAGAAATAAAAGCAAATTCCCATACCAAGTGCAAATCAATAAAATGAAAATGAACCATGATCTCCAGAGACACATCGGAGGGGGCTTCTTTGCCCCAGGCCCCCAAGCCTTAGCCCTTTTTGAGATAGAGAGTCATGTGACCCTGACTCTCAAAGCCAGTGGGGACTTGGGAGGGGGTGGGGAACAGACGTGCAGGGGGCTGTTTAAAAACACTTCTGGAAGCAAGAAAGAAGAGGCGAGGCTGCGGGCAGGTCCATCTTCCCAGAACTGAACAAAACCAAATTCCGACGGGCTATCTCAGGGTACCAGGGACACTGGCTACTCTGGACAGGGGGCTGAGGCTTGCCCTGACTTGGCTTCAGAACACTCACTTCCAATCTCGGGAGATGAAATATTGCAGCTCTAGGAGACGGTGCTCACAATCCTCCACCATCTTCTCTGTGTATAAATGCTCCATCAGGCAGGAGAGGATCCTGGCAAGAAAACAGGCGCTATTGAAACAAGACTTCTGGACTGCGGGCTCAGGACTCTCACATCTGTATTTTCTCGGCCCTTCGGAAAAGCCTTTGAGCCATTTCCCCAGGCTAATTAGGGGTTTACTTAGCTGAGAATCATTCAAATGAACTCAAGCCAGGAGTGATTATGCCTCTATCACTCCAGAGCCACTTAGCGAGGAGGTCTCAGCTTATACAAATTCTTTCTGCAGCTGCCTTAGCTTTAACTGTTCATTATGGAAATTTTCTGACACATGTAAAAGAGAATCATACCATACCCACCACTTCTTCCCACAGCTAGGCCCACCACCGAATTTGTTTTGTTTTTGAGCCACACCAGCGATACTCAGGGCTTTTTCCTGTCTCTGCACTCAGGAATTAGTCTGTGCAGTTCTCAGGGACCATACGGGATGCCAGGATCAAACCCAGATTGGCCCCGTGTAAGGCAAATGTCTTAGCCTCTGTGCTATCTCTCTGGTCTCAAAATTTGTTTGACTCTATACCCCTTTGCTGATGCTTTGATACAAATCCCATAAAGCTTATCATTTTACCTATAACCTCAGCTAATCTCTCTACAATGTGAAAACATACCCACCAAAGGCAATTAATTTAAAAGAGTTATCAAATAATATCCTATTGATTTTTTCCCAATTATATCATTTCCCCCCATCGTTGCTCAAACCGGGACCCAGGAAAGACTACCAATCCTTTAAAAACTGGAACCCTACACCTATTTTAACCTGTAGCAGGTCCCTCACTCCTTCATCTTTCTTGTCCCTTCAGGGCCAATGCAGGGTTGTTTTTGGCACTGCTTGAGAGATCATATGAGATGCTGGGGATTGGACACAAGTCGACCGGGTACAAGGCAAGCATCCTGCCTGCTGTGCTATTTCTTTAGGCTCATAATATTCGTCTGAAGAGTGCTTTATTGTGTCCTCCAACCACACAAAGCTTTAAGGAATGGTAGCTTTTTAAAATCCTCTACCACAACACGAATTTAGTAGTGTATTCACAGCAGAATGATGATAAACATGGTCTGCATTCATTTTATTGTTGGGTTCTGCCAGCTGTAGACTATGAAGATATTTGCAGCATAGGAAATTTGCTTTGACATGCAACTTGGTTTTATGAGCTGTTTAAATCACATGGTGATTTAAACTGCAGCACACCACACTTCAACTATAATGAATTACTTTTGGGACTGGAGTGATAGGACAGTGGAGAGGGCATTTGCTGATCCAGGTTCAATCCCTGGCATCCCTGAGGACTACCGGGAGTGATTCCTGAGTGCAGAACCAGGCGTAACCCCTGAGCATCACCAAGTATGGGACCAAAACAATGAATTTCTTTCCAATGATGATCAAATAGACAATGTATAAATCAATAAACAGAAGGAAACGTACAGAGACACAGTACGTGTTACTTTATCCAAAGTGATTCAACTCTTTAAGTATTGCTCAAGCTCGAGCGGGCCCAGTAACGTCTCCATTGGAGACTTTGTTGTTACTGTGTTTGGCATATCGAATACGTCACGGGG
>JAOXYA010085717.1:0-11218 GCA_028565675.1 Sorex palustris
TAAAATGATGGGCAGCTGGCTATATTTACATTGTTGACTTTATAGCTCATTTTTGGTCTCAAAAGCTTAATGGCAGATGGGCAGAATTAAATACTGAGGAAACAAGAGTAAATGAAAATAAAACTTTATGAAATTTTGAGCCACATCCACCGATGCTCAGGCCTCACTCCTATGTCTATAATCAAGAATCACTCCTGGCTGAGTTTGAAGGATCATATGAGGTGCTGAGATTTTAATCTTGATGGCTCTCACGCAAGGTAAAAACTCTGCACACTGAACTATCTCTCACGTTCCCAAATAAAATGTTTTATATAGCTAAAATGAGTAGAAAGACAGGAATGTGAGTTTGATTTTTGTTTGTCTTTTTAAGAAAACATGATATTTATGGAATTAGTACAGGTGTGACATGAGTTGAACATTTTGAGATGGAACGACTATGACTGACTTATGAAATATAAACAATTTTCTCAGAGTGTGTTACTGACACATTTTTATTAGTACGTGATCTTGGAAATATCTGTCTTTCAGTACTTGGTATCTTCTTATGTGAAAGAAGTGCCAATAATACCTACATTGCAAGACTATTGTGAAAGTAATGGAAATAAGCATAAAAATATCTAGACGAAGAAAAGAAACATGCTCAATGAAAATGTAATGCTATCTTTCTAAATCCCTAAGTTTGGAAATTCCACTCATCCATTAAACTAAATAAAAATAATTATTCTTAATTTACTTTGAAGTTGAAAAAACATGGTCCTGAAGTAATCTTTGTCTCCTCCAAAAGTTAAGTCCAAAACTGAATGGATTCCTTACAACAGCTTCATGTCATGAAAATAGTTTACTTGGCCACAGTTACTAATGAATCCTCTTATTTAAACCTCCTTCTTTTGTTCCATGTGTCTTTAGTTAGTTCCTAAACATCTGCATTGGTGGTTATATGAATAAGAATTCAATAATTAAGTTACTGTCAAATCCCGTTTTTGACATTTACAATATGAATTAACTATCAAATAGTTATCTAACTAAATTTCAACCTATTAAAAATGAAATAATGTTTTTTTAATTAATTTATTGAATCAACGTGAAAACAGTTACAAAGCTTTCAGGTTTAAGTCTCGATTATAAAATGATCAAACACCCATCCCATCACCACTGCATATTTTCCACCACCAAGAACCCAATATACCCCCTTTCCACCCCTCCCCATACCTGTAAGGCAGATGATTTAAATTTAACTCTCTCACTCTACTTTGATTACATTCATTATTTCAACAAAAGATGCACGATTATTATTTGAAATTTTCCCCAATAATCAAACCTGCTGAAAAGACATCATGAAATAATTTGTTTTCTCTTGCTGGTTATTAAGACCATATGATGCTGCACGGCCACAATAGTGGCCACACAATTTTGAATTTCTGATATTTTACTAATTAAGTCTGGGGGGATTTCTTCAAAAAGCCGATTAGTTCCGAGATCAGTTTGTGTGCCTCTGGGTCCATGGCCGTGCTGGGAAGCCTCTCGTGGGGGCCAACTCGTGGTCTCGGTGGGACAAGAAGGACGTGCAGGTTCTGCCCCCATCCCATGAGGCTGCAGTTTCCCCACACCGCCAGCTCATACTTGGCTGTACAATAAGTTCTGAGGTGGCGGCCACCATGCTGCTGGCGGGGCGGGGGGCATAGGGGGAAGAGACAGACAACCTTTCCCTCCCGGGGGAGCACAGCACCATAGCTTAATGCATAGTCCATTCACATTTCTGCCAAAAGCTACTGGGTTCCGAATTAGGTCCATGTGTCTCTGGGGCCATGGCCATACCGGGGAGCTGCTCCTGGTTTTGGCAGGGCAAGAAGCAAAACAGTGTTTTCTTTTTTTTGTTTTAATTTTTATGAGTGAGACATCATGAGATACAGTTGTAGACTTACAAATTTTTGTGCTTGGGTTTCAATTATACAATGATCTAATACTCATCCCTCCACCAGTGCCCATTACCCACCACAACGGATCCCAGTAAACCTCCCAACCCCCATCCCCCCATCCCACCCTGCCTCTGTGGCAGAGCATTCCCTTTTGTTCTCTCTCTCACTTATTGGGTGTTATGGTTTGTAAAAGAGGCAATAGGTGACAATCAGAAACAGAGATGGTCATGAAGATTGAAATAGTCAAATACAGAGTGTGAATAATAAGTGTTTTCTTGGTATCACTTTAATTTTATTAACACCAGACTATATCTTTGCTGGTATTGAGACATGAAGGGCGGAGCACCAGGTGAGCTAGTTAATTTAATTGGTCATTTAAATTTTTTTTCTATTAAATCACCTAATAGGTCATTTTGAACTTCACTCACCAAAAAGACAGGGGCGGGGTAGTATGTAGTAACAGATAAAAGGAAGTCTTCTACCATCAATTACTCTAGGCCTCCTCATCTATGCTCAGACATCCCATAGAAGTGATAGAAGTGCAGGAATCTCCTCCACATGCACCCGGCCATGCTCAGAGACTCATAAAGTTCAAAGAAACAGGGAGCCACTGAGGTATATCCCCAGGAAGATCCAGCAACAGGTTATAGAACAGCAAGCCTCCAACAAGGTGATACAGCTGACAGGCTTCTAGCTCTAGATTTCACAGAAGGAAAGTTTGCACTGAATAGAGAAAGGCATTGGGACAATACCAGGCCATCATACATTTGAGATGATGGACAGAACTTTTTTGTTTTAGCCAATGGAAGAGCTGATGTTTCTTTTAAGAAGATATTAAAAATTTTATTTAGACTGTTTCAAGGAAAAGCAGATCTGATATATTCATAAAAACATGCAGAGAGAGAGGAACAGAGAGTAAGAGAAATCTATACATAGAAAAAATAACGGTGTTTTAAAATATTTTACTTATCCTTTAAAATATGAAAGACATGAAATTTTATACACATACAGTGTAAAGTCTCTTATTTAAATTTCACTATTTTGTTTCCATATTAGAGGAATACAATATTTGACATCTCACAATCTCACAGGAGGGGTTGTTCAAGTTACACACTACATTTTTCCTCAAAGAAAACTTCAGATCACTTCCTATCACCGTGAGACCTATTTCTGCTTAGAAAATACCAAGAGATTAGAGTCACTAGGACCTGAGAGTGTGGGAAGTCTATTTGACAATTTTCTTATATCCTTTAAGGACATTACATTTCTATATAGATTAGATTTCTTTACCTCTAATGCATCCATAGAAAATACTCTTGCTTAGATAACTGTCCACTGAACATTTTTTCATGTGTGCTTCACCTGAATTCCTCATGATTTCGCTTAAGATTCTCCACAATCTTTGCTCTTTATGAAGTTAGAAAACAAATTATAGTCAACTAGTCCACATAATCCCTTTCATCACATGAAGACTTGCTGCATTTGGCTTACAAAATGAAAAGTGCAGTTTTCTCTTTAGATCACACTGAAAATAGATTTTTGTTTTATAGAACTGCTACTGAACTGCATCTGAAAAGTAGGACATTGTTGAGTCTAGAGTTATTAAACTAATATAATCTTATCATCAATCATCATAATTAAAATGTAAGTTGAATGGAAGACAGGTAACTAAGAGAAGCCTGGTATTATCAACCATATTATCACCTCATAATGACAAATGTAGAAAGATTCAATTCACATACTTAGTTGACATACATCTTAATTTATTATCTAAAATTACATGTGTACTTCCTCTCAATGTCTACAGAGAAGTTATTTGTTACACTTCCATGAAGATGTCTAGTTAAATACCCTGAGATTAAAAACAAAAAGTAAAAAGAAAAAAGCTACAGAGAGATTAAATCCTCCTAAGAGATGACTGGTTTGAGGATAGAATGACATTAACACAAAATAATAAGAATCACCATGGAGAGTTTGTGATCTTTTCTTTTTCACATGAAACTTAATTAGCACCTTGGATTAATTAAATCTTATTCAGAATCTAACACATCTAGGATAGTCTCTTTAATTTTTATTATATTTCAAAGCACAGATTTTTTTTTTATCAACTGTTGCTTACATGAGAGTTTTCACTTTAGAATAAGATTCATAAACTTTGTAACCAGCACCAAGAGCATATTTTTATGCTCCAAATTCCCATATATCAATTTTATTTAAAATGTCCTATAACTCTGAGGTTTTAATCTCAAAAACTTTGTACAGGAAAGACTTTCTGGAACACCCTTGCCGATTTTGCTCCTGGGAATGATAGTTTATTCATTACAGCATTTCAGTAATAAATGTCTAGAAGATATTTTCTTGAATTTTCCATTATTTACATGCATTATGCTTTAAACATGTCATTTTATATTATTCACATTAATAGAGGACTTGGAAATCATTTTCATATTGGTCAATTTATATATGCTGGTTGTGAGTGGAGGGCTAAGATAGAAACTCATTTGGTCAATTCCTCAATGATTCTTATAAATACTAATGGTACTTCTAAGATGGTATAACTTACAATTAACCCAAATATCCAAATAATGTTGCATTTCTTTGTTTTTTTTTATATGTTTATCAGCTTGGCCCAGGACAGAAAAACTCACAGATGGGTTTAGTAGCATTGTACATCATCCTTTAAATATCAAATAATCCAAATAAATACAGTAGGCCAAAAACGCAAATTTAGAGGCATGTCTGGAAAGTTGACTATTCTCTGAGTCTATTTCCCTCATTTTGTTTTATTTAGTTTTGTTGTTGTTGTTAATATACAATATTCTATTCTCAACTAATGCCCTTAGACATGGTAGTGAGTTATACATTTAGAACTTCTTGAGCCTATGCCTTTATCGTATCTGTTGAGGTCTCAGCAGCTAGCCTGAGATTTTGACCAAACCCCCTCCCCTGGAAGCTAGAGCAGGCCCTGTTTACAAAGACCTGCTCAAGCACTCCCCACAGGACAGCACTCTGGTTAAGAATGAGGGACCTGACTGTTCCCACCTACCCATATTGTTAACCTGGCCCTAAGAGCAGAATACGTAAATCATTAACTGACATCTGTAGAAGCCCTACCTGAGAAGCCTGAGAAAAGTGCTGAGTGTGGAATTGTCTCCCGTGTACTGTGAGAACCGCTGGGTGGGCGCCAATAAATGGAGAACTGCTTAACCACCAGACTCCCCCAGTCTGTGGCTTTCTTTCTCAGTGGCGCAACAGTGGCAGGGGCAGGAACCCAGGAATCCCGCGGTGAGCAGAGGGCCAAGGCAGAGGCTTCTCCCCTACCCATTCCCTCTCCTATAGGGAGTAAATCCGGTGACTTTGGGAGTTCGTACTAGAGTTTGCTGTCAACTGGCCAGGACCCCGACAATATTGGTATCATTATTTGCCAGTTTCTTGAACATTACAGACTTTGAATATTTTGAATGTTGGATAAATTATATTTGCTTGGGAATGATTTTTTCCCGTAATGTCAGTGATTTTCAGTGGCTACTACAGGCTCAGTGCATGGGAAACTTGGTGGTGCTACAGATTGAACCTGGGGTCCTTCATGTAAAGCGTGTGCTGTAGCTTTTAGTGCTAGCTCCCAATTTAATTTAATATTTTACACAGGAGTGATAGCACAGCGGGTAGGGCCTTTGCCTTTCACGTAGCTGAACTGGGTTCAATTCCTCCGTCTCTCTCAGAGAGCCCAGCAAGTTACCAAGATTATCCTGCCCGCTAGGCAGGGCCTGGCAAGCTCCCTTTGGCATATTCCATATGCCAAAAACAGTAACAACAAGTCTCACAATGGAGACGTTACTAGTGCCTGCTCGATGAAAAATGGGAGGACAGTGCTACATTGATATAATTTTTAATATCTTAGATGTCTACTAGATATTTCTCCTTTGATAATTATTTATTATTTAACTACTCAATTTTATATGCAGATAGAGTTATAATTTATTCTTCACAATTTTTCTCTAATATAAATCATTTTTTTCAAACCAGAGATTATTATTTCAATCCTAGCTAGACCTGTCCTTTTTTTAACTATGTCCAAAAAAATCCATAAGCACTATTTCATTTTATTATTATATCTCAGATATGTCTGCTTCTATTCATAGTTTAAATCTCATTTTGAGTCCCCCCCCATTGTCATCAGTCTCACAACTACAAAACATACTCTCTGACTTTAACTTTTAGTCATCTGTTATGTTCCACCATTTATAAACAAAGCAATAAGTGCTGATTTCTTCAACAATGTTCTTCATTATGTAGATCGAAATTCTGTCGCATATAATTTCCCATTCCAAAGAACTTATTTTTTGAAGGGAGATCAACCATTAATTTGATTTTTTGTTTGTCCTTTACATAAAGCATAATTTTGTTAGTTGCAGAATTCTAGGTTATTGGATTTTTTCTTTCAAATTTAATTTTATTCTAACATTTATTGCTTTCATGGAGAAATCTGATATAACTATTATTCTTTGAACTGATTTTTCAATTTGTTTTTCCTTGATTTCTTTCAAGATTTGATATTTTCTTTAATTTTCTTATATTGATGCTGATGTTGATGAAAGGCTTTTTGTGTGTTGCTTCTTTGATTTTATAATCATTCTCATAATGTTCTCTGAGCTTCCTTGACCTGTGGATACATTCATTACTAGTTTTGAAAAATTTTTAGTCAAAAAAACCATTATTCCTTTTTTTTCTCTTGATACACCCATTTTTATATGTCACACTTCTGAAAGCTGGTCCACAGAAACAGCTTCCAAGTTTTTTATATGACCAGAATATAAACTAGAAGTCCATCAAAATATTGTATTTAAAACTTTAGTAAAACTTATTTTATGATAAGGCAATGAGCATTTTATATCTCAATAACACAAATGATCTGGTTATTGTCTACCTCCAGAAGGTTATTTTATTCTATCATTTTTTTTTTTTGCTTTTTTGGGGGGTGTCACACCCGGCAGTGCACAGGAGTTACTCCTAGTACATGCACTCAGGAATCACTCCTGGCGGTGCTCGGGAACCATATGGGATCTGGGAATCGAACCTGGGTCGGCTGCGTGCAAGGCAAATACCTTACCCACTGTGCTATTGCTCCAGCCCCCACTATTCTATTATTCTTCTGTCCCTCAATACCCTTACTATAGCAATTCTCTTTTAGTTATTTGAGTTCACCATGCTCTCTCAACTTCTAGTCATGTATAAAATTTATTTTTGTTTTGGGGACTACATCCAAAGGTTTTTAGGGATTACTATTGGTAGGGGTTGGAAGGCCATATAAGGTGCTAGGTATAGAACCTGGCTTTGCAGTGTGCAACGAAAATAACCTACATGTTATATTATTGCTCCAGGCCTCGGTCTATTTATTTTCATCTGTTGAACACTTCCTCTGCTCCTTAAGCAATGAGTTTCTTTCATCTTTCAGGACTTAATACATTAATACTTAGAGAGGATACTCTCACATATAACCTGTCTTTTATAGCTCTATGATTGGCCTAGATTTAGTGACATTTTATTATGTATTCTAGTTGCAACAAAATTATTTATTTATTCATCTATTTATTTGGGGGCCACTCCTGCCTATGCTCAGGGCTTACTCCTGTCTCTGTGCTCAAGGATTACTCCTGATGGGACTCGGGACCAAAGAGGCTGCCAGGGATTGAACCAGTGCTGGCTACTTGCAAGGAAACCACCATCCACTGTACTAGTTTTTCATCATCTAAATTATTTATTTTTATATACTTTTGCAAGATGCCAAGGTCTCTGAGAACCTAAATCTGTTCCATTTATCTTCCCTTATATTGCATGGCAGAGCCTGGCAAGCTCCCCGTGGCGTATTCAATATGCCAAACACAGTAACAACAAAGTCTCCAATGGAGACATTACTGGGCCCGCTCAAGCAAATCGATGAACGCTCAAGCAAATCGATGAACAATGGGAGGGCCTTTACCTTTATTTATAAATCACGGTCCTCCCGTTGTTCATCGATTTGCTCGAGCGGGCCCAGTAAACGTCTCTGTCATGAGACTTGTTGTCACTGTGTTTGGCATATCGAATACGTCACAGGTAGCTTGCCAGGCTGCCATGCGGGCGAGATACTCTCGGTAGCTTGCCGGGCTCTCTGAGAGGGGCAGAGGAATTGAACTCGGCTTGGCCATGTTGGCCACTTGTAAGGCAAATGCCCTACCGCTGTGCTGTCGTTCTGAAGTAATAATTTTTTGTCAGTGGTAGACTCAATTCTCACCAGAGTAGAAACAGGATTCCCCAATTGGCTCAGATGAAGTGGGGAGGAGAGAGACAATAGCCTAGAGAAGGAATTCTACTGCTTCTCTTTCTACCTACCTAGGCTACCAGGAAAATGCTGGGACTGATGGAAGTCTGTGATGAGAACCCCATACAGCACAAAAGCTTGTGTCCTGCCAGCCCTAGGAAGTAGCTGTCAAGTTGCACTTGAAGTCTCCAGTCCCTGCCAACTGATATCTTGGGAAGCGTCCGTGGCTCAGAATGCTTTCTTCCTAGCTGGAGAAAGGAATTGCTCTTTGCAGGAAACTTGCAAATCAGTACTATACATTTTATCAAGGCGTTTGGATCCATCGCCTTTCTTTCATAAAAAAAAATTCAGGAAAAAAATGAGATAAAACAGATTTATCGGGGAATAAAGGGAGGAAGGAGGATTCTGTTACAAGCTTCAGAGAATACAAGCTTCTCCAGGATAAAGAGCCCAGAGTAATGCTTGGGGAAGATTACCTATGGATATTTTTCGTATCACCTTAGTCCCAAAATTTTTAAACTCAGAGGAGTTAATGAAGAACAAGTATTTCCCTTGTGTTTCATTCTTCTTTTTTAAACTTTTAAATTGTATTTTAATAAAGTTGTCCACAATAATTATGTATATTCAACATTTTGACCAGTCTCACCACCATTACACCTTCCCACCACTATTATTTTGAATTTTCCCACCACCATCCAAGTCTGCTCCATAGGCAAATGCTAAACAATGTGCTTTGTTTTGCTTGTTATGAATAATATAAGATGCTGTGTGGGCAGAAAAGCAGCCTTCCGCTGCTGAATTCTAAAAAAAAAGTCAAATATTTGGGGTCCGGAGGCATCTCTGTGTTGTGCTCCTCTCTTTCGAGATTCATTTGTGAGGCTCTGAATCATGGCCATTAATGCACTTAAATAGCTTTTTTTTTTATCTCTTTCAAGATTTATTTATGGGTCTCTGAAACAAAGCCGATAAATGAGCTCGTATAGCTAAGCTGAAGGTGGTTTGTGGGCATGACTCCCACATACCTAACTTTTGGCTGTTTAATTTCTTGGGAAACTTGACCCAATTTTTTGTGGTACACCTACAGGCACAGCTGCAATTTGCGGGTATCAGGAAGCCTGAAGGCATCATCAGGTTGCTGATGCAGTTGCCCTGCAGGTACAGGTTGACCTACTGGGTGGCACAGGACACCCTTGTGGTACATTCTTGAGTTCTTATCACAGTATATGTCCAGACACCTACACAGCACCTCTCTTCTCAGAGATCAGTCTGAGCTTGAAACTAGAATTCTGCATCTCAATAGCTTTCTGGGATTCTGAGATGAATCCTTTTTTGTCAAAGGTCTCCATGACTTCAGGCTGTTCTATTTTTCAGACTACGTTTTCCTGAAGATAGCATAGCTGGTAGGGTGTTTGCCTTGCATGTGGTTAACCCAGGTTCGATTCCTCCCACCCTCTCGGAGAGCACAGCAAGCTACTGAGGGTATCCCGCCCGCATGGCAAAGCCTGGCAAGCTCCCATGGCATATTCGATATCCCAAAAACAGAAACAACAATGGAGACGTTACTGGTGCCTGCTTGAGCAAATCAATGAACAACAGGAGGGCAATGCTATAGTGCTACATTATTACCAGGGATCCATTTTCCTTTCTGAAATATTAAAAAAAATAAATACACATTTTATGGCAAAGAGCACTGGTAGTTTATCTCTGAATAATTTCAGCTACTTTTTTCCCTCCCTCCCTTCCTTCCTTCCTTCCTTCCTTCCTTCCTTCCTTCCTTCCTTCCTTCCTTCCTTCCCTCCACCCTACCTCCCTTCTTTGTTTTATTTTTATTTTTTATTTTCAGTCACATCATGCAATTCTTAGGTGTTTCTCCTGGCTCTGCACTCAGTAATCATTCTTCAGAGTCTCATGGGACCATAACGAGGTGCCTGGGATCTAATCTGGATCAGTTGCATATAAGGTAAGAACCGTACCCCCTGTACTATCTCTCTAGCCCCAGTTCCTCTTTATTTCTTTATAAATATTTTCCACTGGTAGCTAACAGTTTTTTTAATAACTTGTTTATGGGATGGAGAGATAGCACACGAGGCAACTTGTTTGCCTTTCACATGACTGACATGGGTATAATCCCCATACCCCATAGAGTTACCTGATCATCACCAAGAGTGATCTCTGGTTGTAGAGCCATGAGTAAGCCCTAGCACAGGTAGGTATTGCCCCAAATGACAAATTAATAATCCCATCTATTTTACTATAATAATTACATTTGAAACTGCTTTGGTAGTATCCTACAAAAACCTTCAGAATATGTAGAAAACAAAAATTGTGAAATGAGATTATTTATTAGCATATAAGTAGTATTTATTAGATATTTTTAATATAGCTCTAACATAGGAAATAACTTTTAGCTGGACTTTGATTTGAGTAAATAATGAGGAAAAAAGTCCCATTTGAACAAATAAGAAGCAAAGTAATTATCAATTTTAAAAATAATCATTTAGTTTAATACCAAATATCATTAGTTTAAAATGCACTGTAAATTATTTCCTGTATGTCCTAGTGTTTAGGGAAATGTGAATCACAATTATAATAATATGTTAGTTCTTAGTTAGAGGCCAAAGAAATAGTACAGGACTAATATTGATTGTCATGCACAGACTGACCTAGAGTCTTATCATTAGCCCTGTAAATGTTCCCTGGAACAGCCAGGAGTTTTCTGAACATATTCAAGAATGATCCCTGAACACAGATGGGCATGTCTCAGAAACAAACAAACAAAACAAGTCTGTACTGATAATAAAACAAAAAAACATCCGTTTAAAAATAAAAGAAAAATAACAAGTATTGTAGAGGATGTGGAGAAATTGAATTCTTCAACATTTCCGATTAAAGCATAAAATGTATAGCTGTTGTAAAAATACCATATCCTAAATAACTAAAAACAAATATTCAGATGCTAAATATCAATATTTGTAATAGCATTAACCATAACAATTAAAAA
>JAOXYA010085751.1:0-11216 GCA_028565675.1 Sorex palustris
GATGCTGGGAATCGAACCCGGGTTGGCCGCGTGCAAGGCAAACGCCCTACCCGCTGTGCTATCTCTCCAGCCCCAACACCAGTATCTTTTTTCACTTCTAGCATACTTCAGCTCGTGTCAGCCACATTTCATTTGTCTGTTTCGAGTGGCTGGGAGCCCTTATGGCACAATTAAGTCAAGAGTCTAGGTTTGAAGATGGATGGATAGTGGCAAATTTGTAAAAGTGGGACGTTCTTTTCCTCTTGTCCCCAGCTGCCAAGATGTACTGGGTGCTGCTAACAAGGAGTGACTCAAAGCACGCGCCTTGTAATTTCCTACACACGATTAGTACTTTAGAGAGAAGCCGATTAGTATTTTAGAGAGAAACCGTCACTTTCACCTACTGCCCGTTTGAGCCTTATAACTACCTGTGCGAGTATTTGTTTCTCTCTGACAAGTGAGAACCTGAGCCTAAGAAAGGTTAAGCAATGGCTTCACGGTGCTTCGGGGAAGGGCGGGAATTCACTTTTCCCTGGGCTGAGAGACAGTACAGGACTTAGATCCAGCTGACCCTTGGTTGGACTCGCCGAGCACCTCCAGGAGCCAGAGCCAGGAGTAGCCCCTGAGCATCATGGATATGCCCCCAAACCCCCAAGAAAATGAATGAATTCAGAAAGGTTTACCTTCGAACCCTACCAGGTTAGCTTTACCCCCCTAACCCTATTAGCTAGTATTTTCTCCATATAATTTTGTTGGGCTCTTGTTTGGTGTTTGGTTTGGGGCCACCCCCGGCAGTGCCCAGGGTTTACTATCAGCTCTGCTCTCTGGGATCACTCCCGGGGCGGAGGGGGGAGACGGACTGTATGGGGTCGCCACCTGCAAGGCAGGTGCCCTACCTGCTGTTCTATCTCTCAGGCCCCTCCACATTATTTTTATTATTATTATTATTTTGGGGGGGTCACACCCGGAAATGCACAAGGGTTACTCCTGGCTCTGCACTCAGGAATTACTCCTGGCGGTGCTCAGGGGACCATATGGGATGCTGGGAATCGAACCCGGGTCAGCGGCGTGCAAGGCAAACGCCCTACCCGCTGTGCTATCTCTCAGGCCCCTCCACATTATTTTTAGACAAGGAGTATCATCTGATCATCACCCCAGGACTCTGAGACATTGTGTGGGGGGGGGGGAGGGGACATGCTAATCTCGGTGTAAACCACCCATTTACACTGAGATTAGCACTGAGTGAGGTGCCCATACCCTCTTCTGCTGGGGGTGGAGCCCCCCTTTGACCAGTGGGAGTCGAATCTGTGTTCCTGTCCCCCCACTCACTGTGAGGCCTTTGCACCTCAGCCAGAGTCCTCCCCCGAGACCAGGGCAGGGAGAGAGCTGAGGTGGAACAGCTGTCTCGGAGGAAGCTGCCATCGCACCTGGGAGGCTCCACATCTGTGGAGAGTGAGGGAAGGAGACTGCTCCTGAGGGCTTTCAGGAATTCGCTAATTGGAGAATGAGCAGAAGGTGAGGGGAGGAGGCAGCGGCAGTCCCGGCCCCAGACGGCCCGTGGACTCCCGTGGACTGGTGGTTAGAACCCTGGCGCTGGCTCCAGCCTTCCGGAGGGGTGTGCCGCCTCTTCCAGGAGCTGCTGCCTGCCTGGAGGCTGGGCTTTTCTTGCTGTCCTTTGTTCTAAAGAAACAGAAAGGAGGACGGGAAATTTGCAAGAAGGAAGCTATGAGATTAGTTGGTTTTGCTTGGGGGGGGGGGAGGGAGGAGCTCTCCCTAGCAGTGTTCAGGGATCACTCCTTGTGCTCTCGAGGGACCACATGGGATGCTGGGGACCGAACCTGGGTTGGCCACGTGCAAGGCAAGTGCCCTGCCCGCTGTACAGTTGCTCCAGCCCCAGCTATGAGAGAGTTTGGAGTGACTGGATGGTGAAGTTGAAATGGGGCGGTCACTGGCAGGTGGGCAGGCTTTTCAGGAGACAGTGCCACGTGGTGGTGGGAGCCCCTGTCTGTCCCTTTTGAAAACAGTCTTTCTTGTCACAAGATGATGCTGCCCTTCCCTGTGGAGTACTGAAACGTCCCCTTTTGGGGGTCAGGGTACACCCAGTGGTGCACAGGGCTTACTCCTGGCTCTGCATTCAGAGGTCACTCCTGATGGGTTCTGGGGACCGTCAGTGGAATGCGAATGGGTGCTGTGCCCGCTGTCCTCTTCCTGGCCCCTGAAACTTCTCCACTCTGGTGGTTTCCTGGGACTTAGGTTGTTAGCAAGTATCCGTTGTTTCTGGACTACATCCTGTGTTTGGTGTGTCTTTGGACTATGTATGGAATCATATCTGGAGCACTGGTTGGCAACTTTCTGACATTTGTGAAGCAGGTGAGAATCCTCTGGCGAGCAGTGCTTCCAGACCAGGGAGTGGCCCCGTGTCCTGGATGGCGTCAAGGGTCTGTCTTTCAAGCAGTGGAATCGAGAATGGAAGTGACCCCTCTGCCAGGGTTTTGTCCATCAGAGTGAGAGTTTGTGTCAGCTCCGGCAGGCTCCACAGCCCCTGCTTTGCCTCTCCCACCCCACCTCTGACATCTGGCAGCCCTCTGGAAGATGAGAGGCTAGATACTGTTGCCTCCCAGCTGTGAACCTCTCTCAGCCTTTCCCTGCGGCTCTTAACTTCTGTCCCCGTTGATAGGTTTACTGTGAGAAGAAAGGACATTTCATATGTTACCAGTGTCCTTCGAGCCTGCTCACCCTGAGAGCAGAAATAGTATGGCAGCTAGGGTGCTTGCTTTGTATGTAGCTGACCTGTGTTCAGTCACTGGCATCCTGCACTGTCCCATGAGTACCACCAGGAGTCAGCTCTGAGCATCACACGTGTGGTTCCCCGCCCCTTCCCCAAAAAACCCTGCTCAACCCATTCCAGGTGTTCAGTACATATGTTTCCTCCTTACAGTCAGGAAAACTAAGATAATTTTTGTTTGGTGTTTTTGGGCCACCCTCAGCGATACACAGAAGTCTGTCTCTGCACTCAGGGGGTCATTCCTGTTGGGCTCAAGGAACTGTGGGGTACTGAGGATCAAACCTGGCCTGGTTGTGTGCAAAGCAAACCCCTACTACCGCTGTACTGTTGCTCAAGCCCCAAACTTTTTTATTTTATTTTATTTTATTTTTTGCTTTTTGAGTCACCCTGGCGATGCACAGGGGTTACTCTGGCTCTGCACTCAGGAGTTAGTCCTGGCGGTGCTCAGGGGACCATATGGGATGCTGGGAGTGAACGCGGGTCGGCCGTGTGCAAGGCAAATGCCTGACCTGCTGTGCTATCACTCCAGCCCCTATTTCCTAGTTCTCGGCTTACTCCGCACCCCAAACTCACTTCCTCCCTCAGCCAAGGGCTTGTGCCCTTGCGGGACTCGCCCTATTATTGGGGACCCTCTCGGCAGGCTGAGCCTCCCGCAGCCCACCGCATGCTCGGAAGGAAGCCCTTGCCCAGGAAGCGCCAGGACTCCTCGGCCTTCTGTGAGTCCATTTGCTCTCCCGGCACAGGCATTCACGGCTTTGCGCCTGGGAGAGCTTCACAGCGACTTTCCCAGCAAGCCTGCACATAGTCAGCATTCAGTAAATAATTGCAGAGCCAAGTTAAAGTGCTCCTTTGTGTGACCAGGGCCTCTAACCTCAGACCCAACATTTGGGGCAGGGCCACAATTCTCCTCTTTGTGCCTGAAGGGAGGGACTTTTTTTGCTTCAAGCACCCTCTGGATAGAGTGACTCGGACTCTGAAGGTGCTCGTCTCCCCACCTCCATCACCTCCTGCCTCGCTTTCGCTAACATTTCCTTTCCTTCCTCCCCCTCCTCCCCCCAGAGTCTGCTTCGTGAGGATTAAGCTCAAGGCGGAGTCTCCATGGAGGTGTGGCGCCTTGTCACCGACCTCTAACTGCAGAACTGGGATGTGGAGCTGGAAGTACCTCCTCTTCTGGGCTGTGCTGGTCACAGCCACACTCTGCACCGCCAGGCCGGCCCCGACCCTGCCGGAACAAGGTAAAGCTGCCTCCTGGACCTCGCCGGCAGGTGGGGCGGGGCCGGGGCCAGTAGGCTCCTGTGGGCTGGGAGACTCAGGACCCCCACTGCCGTGGGCCTGCTCAGAACCAGTCTCGTCAGAGGTTGGATTGTGAGTTCAGAGGTTGGGTTGTGAGGTCAGAGGTTGGTCATGAGGTCAGAGGTTGGTCATGAGGTCAGAGGTTGTCATGAGACCGTCGTTTGGCAGTGGGTGACCTGCTCAGGGCGGGTTTGTGCTTTTTTTTTCTACCTGAAACAAAAGAGCTTCGATTAGGCCCCCAGAGTGGGCTCCCTAACCCAGACAACGATATACAGATCGAGGCTGCGTGAGGCAGTGGGGTGTGGGTGACACTGAAGTAGGGTGCAGTGCTTGGGTCACACTCTGGGGATGTCAAGGGAAGGGGTGGTAGATCAGCAGCCCAGGCTCCTAGAGAATCGTGGCGGTGCTTCTCTGAGGGTCGACACCCAGGCTGTCTGCGTGTCAGCTTGCCTTTCCTGGCCCCGTCTGCCGGGCCCTGCCAGCGGCTGGAGAGGCGGGAGCATGGGATGAGGGGTGGTGGGGACGGGCAGTGTCCAGCTGGAGCAGCACGGGAGAGGGGAGGGTGAATATGGCTCCAGTAGGGGCCTGAGCATCGTGCAGTGAGTAAAGCACTGGCCTCACACGTGACCAACCAGGGTTCTGTGCCCAGCGCCCCATGCAGTACCCTAAACCCCGCCAGCAATGGTCTCAGAGCATAAAGCCAGGAGGAAGGGCTGAGAACCACTGGGAACAGGAAAAGGAAAGAAGTACAATTATGGGGAGAACTGGATTGGGTTGTCTTTGTTCCATGCTAAGGAAACTGGACTCTAGAGCCGTACATAAAGGAACTTCAAAAAGATTTTGTTTGGGGCTGGAGCAATAGCACAGCGGGTAGGGCGTTTGCCTTGCAAGCGGCCAACTCGGGCTCGATTCCCAGCATCCCATATGGTCCCCTGAGCACCGCTAGGAGTAATTCCTAAGTGCATGAGCCAGGAGTAGCCCTGTGCATCACCGGGTGTGACCCAAAAACAAAACAAAACAAAACAAAACAAAAAAATTTGGGCTGGAGAGATAGCACAGTGGTAGGGTGTTTGCCTTGCACACAGCCGGCCTGGCTGAGCCAGGTTCAATTCCTCCACCCCTCTCGGAGAGCCCCGCAAGCTACCGAGAGTATCTCACTGCATGGCAAAGCCTGTCAAGCTACCTGTGACAAACTCAATATGCCAAACACAGTAACAACAAGTCTCATGATGGAGACGTTACTGGGCTTGCTCGAGCAAATCGATGAACAATGGGAGGACAGTGCTACAGTGCTACAGTTCTGTTTTCAGGGCTTTGGGGTCACATTTGCTCAGGGGCTACACCTGACTCTGCTCAGGGATTAGAGCAGATACAGCCCAGAGGGTCTAGCAAAACGGGGTCTGCCACATGCGAAGCAAGTGCCTTAACCCGTCTGCTATCTCTCCTGGCCTTTAAAAAGTTGTGATCTAGTCGTCACATGATCCAGTTTTCAGCTAATTCATCTGGCCCAGCTGAATTCGGATGGGTGGGAGGAAGATGCTATGTTTGAGTTCTGCTCTACCACTTAATAAAATGTCTTACTCGTTTTCACAAATCATTCAAACACATGAAACCTTTGCTCATCTTTAAAATGGGGCATAAGGGACTGAAGAAATATTCCAGTGAGGAGGATGTTTGCCTTGCATGCAGACGACTGAGTTTGATTCCGGTACCTCACGGTCCCTCGACCCTTTCCAGGACTAACCCTGAGCACAAAGCCGGGAGAAAGTCCTGAGCCCCACTGGCTGTGGCTCAAAAACCAAACAATAAACAAAAAAGGTAAAATCGTATGGGGATAGTAATAAAGGGCTAACTAAAATAATCATGATCAATCAGTTATAGGTCAAATGTTACTATTTATTGCTACTGCTACAGCTTTTGCCAGAAAGACAAATTGGATGATGGTTTTAATGAGAAGGATAGGCGGGTATGAACAAGGGTAGGGACTCTGTGATTGTCGTGGAAGAAAAAAATAGTAAAAGATACTTGAGAAATAGGATCTGTGGGTTAAACGTGTTCGTTGGCAATGAAGTCGGAAGGTCCGGAAGTTTGTGAGGACTAGAGATTTGCATCAGCTGTCACATAGACAAGGATAAGGGGTCACATGAGCACTGACCGCCGGATGGTGGTTGCGAAATGCATTTGTTATAGGTCCTAAAGTAGCCTTTAGATAAAACCCTCAAGCTCTTGCAGATGGGAGAGGGTGGGAGAATGAGGTTATATGAATCTCATGGTTGTGCATTTGCAGGCAAGAAAAGGGTATCTAAGCTATAAGCATAAGGAACTTCTGGGGGGTGGTAATGGTGGTGGAGGGGATTACTGAAGCTCCTGCTTGAACTTATCATTAGAAAAGGAAGCCAGGCAATGGAAGGGGCTGGGGGCCAAGGTCTTGGTTCGGTTTCACGGCCGCTCAAGGCTCTGTGCTCAGCAGTCTCCTGGCAGTGCTGTAGGACCGTATGTAGTCGAGGTTCAGACCAGGATCACAGGTGCGCTGTGCTGCCTTTACCTCGGTAGCGTCTCTCTGGCCCAGGCTGAGTGTTGGTGACAATAACTAGGATCCTAGAAGGAGAGAAGGGATGGGAGAGACGGAGTCAGATGCCATGGAGCACATCGACTTGGACGGTCATTCTGTGAAACGTCACTTTTTCGTGTGTTGTAAGTACAGGGTAGTGTGTTTTCATAATGTAACATCCAGGTAACTTTCACCCCAGTCAAGATAGGGGACATTTTCCTTACCCCCTGCCCCACCCAAACTTCCCACATGCTCCTTTGCACAGACCTACGCACCACCCATGTGACTTCATCGCTGTAGTTGAGTTTCACCTGCTCAAGGATTTCATATAATGGAATTATCGGGTGAATCTAAACTCCTTAACCTGTTGATGGCTGTTTGGGTTGTTAATACTCAAATGACTGTGAATATTACATGTTTTAAGTCTTTGTGTGGGCATGCATTTTCCTTGCTTTAGTGTTCTGGTTGGCTCTGCTTCTTATGGACAGTTGAATTGGGGAAGATAACTCTCTGCGCCGACAGAAACGATATTGATGATGAACATCCGCTCTTGGTGATGCTTAATCCCCATGTCTGGGGCTGGAGCAATAATATAGCGGGTAAGGCCTTGCACACGGCCGGCCCAGGTTTGATTCCCAGCATCCCATATGGTCCCCCGAGCACTACCAAGAGGAATTCCTGAGTGCAGAGCCAGGAGAAACCCCTGAGCATTGCCGGGTGTGACCCAAAAAGAAAAAAAAAGAAAAAAGTTCCTCGTGTCACATGAGACTGTACACAAAGTCTTTGCGCAGAGCCTGGGCCTAGGCAGTGAGCCGTGAGCGGCAGGGCGGGCGCTGTCTCTGCGGCCCATAGGAGCCCCCCATCCTCCCAGCTGAGAGGGAGCACTTCGCTTTGCGGATGGCAGGAGCCAGGAAAGGCTTAGAGTCAAGGGCCCAGTTCTGTGGCCAGCGTGTGTCCGTGCTGCCTGTGTGTGTGTGGGTTTCAGCCCTCCTGAGAGAGCGCTCGCTGGTCCCTGCCGTGAGCTGCTGTGACTCCCTGGGGGGAATCTGCCTGTGCTTCTAAGCTACTCCCAGCTGTCAGATACCACCGTGCTGTCTTGGCCCTGCTGACAAGTAATGCTGCTGTCCTCAGGGGAAAACTCCTCTATAGATGTTTGCCCAAAACGGTGCAGAGCTTCCCAAACTTATTTGGCCTACTGTCCCCCTTTACCAGGAAAAAATAAAATGACTCAGCATCTCCCCTCCTGGAAATCTACTTTGGGAACGGATAGAAAGTGCCCCCCCCCCCGGTTGCACCCCTGGATGGTGTGAGAGCCTCCGCCAACTCTTTTTTTTTTTTTTTTTGCTTTTTTGGATCACACCGGCAATGCACAGGGGTTCCTCCTGGCTCTGCGCTCAGGAATTACCCCGGAGGTGCTCAGGGGACCATATGGGATGCTGGGAATCGAACCCGGGTAGGCCGGGTTGGCCACGTGCAAGGCAAAGGCCCTACCCGCTGTGCTATTGTTCCAGCCCCTCTTTAGAAAACCAACTCTTTAGAAAGGGGTGTGCGTGTTTGTGTGTGTGTGTCTGTCTGTCTGTCTGTCTGTCTCTGTGTCAGAAGGCCCTCCCACCTCCCACCCCCCATGTCTGCAAATGTCCCTGAGGGATGGGGAGGTCCAAAGTTCCTGGCTGACCTTGGAAATTTGATTTAATAAAGGTTCCAGGAGAACCGAGCTCCCCCCTCCCCCTCTCCTTCCTGCCCCCTCTGAAGCAGCCCAGCTGGTTGCAGCTCCAGCTGGAGGGAGGGATGGGGTGCAGGGATGCACTGTGGGGGTCACACCAAGTCGTGGTGGGGCGAGGGAGCTCTTTCAGAAGAGGCACACCTCCTTGACACAAACCTGTGGAGCTCAAGAGCCTTGTTTCTGTGTCTTTTTCTCTTTTCGAGCAAATCCAAATTCTCAAAGTCAGTCCAGAATTGCACGTAAGGCCAGCTTTTTTTTTTTAAAGTTGGGTAAGGGGAGTCCTACCCCCCCCCCCTTTCTGCTTCCCAGACCATGGTGAGAGGGACACCAGTCCCAGTCCCTGCTCAGAAACCTGCAACTAATAAGTGCTTGAGTGGGCCGGGCCTCCCAGCTCCTCCCACCGCCCCGACTCCAAGGGGCGAGGTTCCACTTAATGGAAAAGCTGCGAGTTTCCATTTCTGGCCGCGAGCCCCTGGACTCTTCGTCCCACAAAGCCAGGCTTTGTCTTTGTTCTGCAGAAACCTGTGTCACGGGGCTTCGGGCAGTGGTGACACTCCCAGCTGCAGCTCCCAGGGTCTGGCCACCCCAGCCAAACCCCCCCCCCCACCACCACCCCTCCAGGGGTCCTGCCTCCGCTTTTGGCCTGAGGGGTATGCATTTCAGGAGGGGGAGCCCAGGAGGCAGGTAGGGAGAAAAGTCCTTTTCCTTCTGCCTCACATGCATGTTGAAGAAAAGTTTCTCGCTCATGCCAAGAGGGCACGTGGGATTTCAAGGAGCTGAAGGTGAAATTGGGCAACCCACTTGGACGGGTTGAGAGTTTAGGTTTACAAGTTTCTGCAGGGGTCTCAATTACCAGGTTTCTTTCATACACTCCGCCTGAGGCTCCTCTCCGCCTGAGGCTCCTCTGTCCCATATCTGCCCGCCAGAGAGGGTGAGAACCTCTGAAGAGGTGTGGACCAGTGC
Organism: Sorex palustris; assembly: GCA_028565675.1. Taxonomy (NCBI): domain Eukaryota; kingdom Metazoa; phylum Chordata; class Mammalia; order Eulipotyphla; family Soricidae; genus Sorex; species Sorex palustris. The sequence goes on from JAOXYA010085751.1 coordinate 9,295, forward strand.
TCTACAGCTGTGGCCGTGGGGGTGGGACACACATGCGCACACACACACACACACTCAGGCCTGACCACAGTGAGAAAGGAGTGCTCACTTGTCAGAACACGGACACACACGTACACACTCACACACACCCAGGCCTGACCACAGTGAGGAAGGAGGGCTCATTTGTCAGCGCGCACGTGCGCACGCACACACACACACACACACACACACACAGAGGCCTAGCCACGCCGGGCTAGCACCGCGGCCTCTCTGGGCTGTGTTCTTGGCCCCGGCGTCTGCATTGCTCCACCATTAGCTCCACCGATTTTCCACTCTGCCTCTGCCAGCCAGTTCCCCGAGGTCCAGGAGGAAGGTTCTCAGGGAAGAGCAAATGGCCGTCCCGAGCCTTGCCGTGCCAGGTGGGGGTATGCCCTTGCATGGGGTCTGGCAGGATTCTGTCCCTGGCACAGGGGGACGAGCAGGATAGTGGCCCCACACTGGGTGGGGCAGGAGCCGGACAGGGGGCCGCTGTGCCGGGCCATGAGGTGAGGGCTGGGGTCCGAGAGCCTGGCCAGGAGCTGTCCCTGTTCCACAGCACAGGGCTCGCTCACCTGTGGACACCACCTTCGTCACTTCCCTCCTCCCCAAGGCCTGGGAAGGAGATAACTTTCCCTGCTGTCCGGGGCGCAGGTCTCTCTGGGGAGGCGACCCCCACCCATGCTTTCCTGGAGAGATTCCTTCCTTGATGCTGTTACCGTTTGGCGCAGTCTAGACCGCAGGGTGCCTGCGATCAAACCCAGGGAGCCAGTGCCCTGCTGGCTTCTGAAGTCTCCTCTCCCTCCCTGCCCACCCCCCACCTGCCCGATCCCTGTGCCCTGGAGGTGCTCCCTCTCTTCGCTCCTTGCAAAAGTCTTCAGAAGTTAAGCTGCCCTGAACTGGGTACTTTGCCCTGAGACCCAGTTGCCATGGCCAAACGGTGGGGACTGTTGCCTGGAGCCCCCAGCTGGCCTGCTGTCCCCTCAGTGCTCGCTTTCCACTGCCCACTGCCTGCACGGGCAGGTCTGCTAGGCATCGGGGGAAGGGCCTGGACAGGGAAAGAAGTTGGAAACCGTCAGCGCTAAAGTTCTCAGGGCTTCATCAACAAGGAAGATGCATTGACAGCTGCGTCTTCCCTCAGGTTTCTTTAAGGTTGAAAAGTAACTTCCACCCTCCCAGTTCACTGATGATCCTGCCCTCCCCTCCCCTCCCTCTCCTTCTCCCCTCCCTTTTTAACTTCTTGCTTTCTCTTTCGTCCCTGTGTTCTTTCACCCATCCGACCAAGGACTACTCTATCCCTTTTCTCAACAAGGGAATACGGGTTTATATTAGATAGGCTAATGTTTATTATATATGTGTATGCATATACGTATATATGTAAAATCATTGTTTATTCTAGTCAGTTAGCCTGAAGTGTCCACCCCTACCCTTCCTCTGTTTGCTTCGTAACTCCTAATGAATTCTGTGATGAAGGTTTATCTTGGGTTTGGTATAAGGCTTAGCTGAAGCTTAAGGCTCCTGCTTAAAGCCTTCCTCTGCAGATGAATCACCCTTCCCTACCTTCCCTCTCTGTTCAACTTCAGATCTAGTGTTTACTATATTCTGCCGTGTATTATGTGGAGTTTTTTAATATATAGCAGTTTCTTCCACTTCAGCAACGTTTTGTCAACCAGAAATAACAATTTTATTCTTTTTAAAGGGTGTTGCTTTGATCTGTCACCTATTACGGATAATTTAGAAAATGTAGACCTGTAAAGAGACAAAAGAACAACTCTTGTATCCTCATCCCAAAATAACTACTTATCAAAAAATAATTTCTGGGGCTGGAGTGATAGCACAGCGGGTAGGGCGTTTGCCTTGCACACAGCCAACATGACCGACACAGGTTCGATTCCCAGCACCCCATA
>JAOXYA010085791.1:0-11215 GCA_028565675.1 Sorex palustris
CCTCCCTAACTTCAAACTCTACTACAAAGCAGTAATAATTAAAACAGCATGGTACTGGAACAAAGGCAGAGTTGCAGACCAATGGAACAGGGTTGAATATACTGACATCTCCCCTCAATCATATGATCGTCTAATCTTTGAAAAAGGAGCAAGAAATGTGAAGTGGAGTAAGGAAAGCCTCTTTAATAAATTGTGCTGGCAAAACTGGATGGCTACATGCAAAAAAAATGAGCTCAGAACTCTGCCTAATCTGAACTCAGGGGTCACTCCTGATGGGGCTTGGAAGACCATAAGAGGTGCCAGGGATCAAACCCAAGTCAGCTATGTGCAAGGCAACTTCCCTGCCCACTGTACTCTCTCCTTACCCTTCTCTGCCAATTTCTGTTACAAGTAATCTATGTTCTTTGTTCCTCAAAGGCACGTGCTTGCAATTCTCCTTCATGAATCTGTGTGAGTTTTCTGAAAAACTACTAGAATATGTACAGTCTGTAACATCACTCACTCTCACTACTGGGTGTAAAGCCAGACCTCCAGTCCTTCTCATTGGAGAGAGAGAGAGAGAGAGAGAAAGAGAGAGAGAGTGAGAGAGAGAGAGAGAGAGAGAGAGAGAGAGTTGCATTTATTATCAGTAGGGGGAAAGCTTTTAGCTCTCCCAGCCTTGTAAGTGGGGTTGTGAGACTCTTTTTTCAAGACTGTAGGTTTTTCTCTGATTCTACAGGCTATACTTCTTGGTTTAACCTCCAGGTTAAAGTGTATCCAGATTTCAACATCAGAGGAATGGCAGGGTCTCAAATCTGTTCAAATAGCGGAGCCTTTAGAAGCCAGTGTCTATTTTTATGGGACTCAAAGAGAGTTTTTAAACCAGTAAGATGTGCAATATCAAATCACCTTTGCTGTACTGTAGCAAGAGATGCTGAATCCTTGGTGCTCAGGGAGATGAGCAGTCAAGGCCCAAGATTGAAAGGACCAAGTGCTGGTGAGGCTGAGGAGGAAAAGGACGACTTTGGTAGGTCAGGAAGTGCAGAGTCTGTGGAAAGTTTCTAGATAAACTAAAAATATACTTCTCAAATGAGCCAACAATTCCACTTCTGGGTATTGAGTCAAAGTATGTGAAAACACTCATTTGAAAAGATCCACTCCTGGGCTCATTGTGGCCCTATTCACAAGAGCCAAGGGGTAAAAACAATCTAAGTATTCAGACAGGGATCAGAGGAGGGAGAAGACATGTGCCTTAGTTCAAAGCCCCGCTACTGGAAAGCATAGACCCTGCTCTTCGGGAAAACTTGGATGAGACAGCTCCGAAGGGGATCATGCTAGAGAACTGAGTCAAATTTGAATATAAGTCCATTCCTGTGTGGAACATAAAGAATCAAAATGAATGAACAAAATAGTACCTTTAGATTTGACCCCCAAAATGGTGGAAGTAGAGGGGCTGGGTGTGGGAAGCAGTAGGAGGAGGCGGGGAACCAATTGACTGCTGGAGGTGGGGGTTTGACCTTGGGGGTTGCACAACATTTGTCCAGGTGCCGACTTCATTAAGTGAAACATGGTAGACCAAAGTTTCCTCCAAATCTTTGTTATGTTAGAGGAAGCTCCAAGACAAAAAGGATGTTGGAACTTTATGTTCTCAACGTGCAGTATTCATACCACGGCTCAAGACAGAGATCAGAGGCTTCTATTTCTATGTGGGGGTGGGTTGGGGGTCTCTCCTGTAGGCAAGAATGGGAGAGCACTGGGAATCCCAGTCGCGCCCACCCTCAACCCCTATGACCCAGTGTCCAGAAGGCTCCATTGACCTTCTAGTCACCCTATGTTTCTCTGTTTCGATCTCCCTTTCTTTTTATTATCACTATTTGGGGTGGGGGTGAGGCTGGGGGTGCACACCTGGTACTCTGGGGCTACTCCCAGCTCAGTGTACATGGGTATACACGATCCAGTGGTGATTCAATCCCCAGTGCTGCAAAGTACATACTTCAGCCCTTGGAGCTTTCTCTGCTTCTTTTCTCCTTTTTCTTTTTTTGGGGTCTCACCCAGCAATGCTCAGGCTTTACACTCTGAAATTACTCTGGGTGGAGCTTGGGAGACCACATGGGATGCTGTGTTTTGAACATGTGGGTCAGCTGCACACAAGGCAAATGCTCTATGTGCTGTACTATCACACCCGCCCCTCATTTTCTTTTTTTTTTTTCGGGTCACCCCCACAATACCAGTGTTGCTCCCAATCATCCCTTTCTCTTTTGTGCACTTCCTAGAAAGGTCATGGGACAGAGACAGCTAGACTTGGGGACAAGATTATCTGGGCTCAAATTCAACCTCTTCATTTGGATACTCTCTGTACCCCGGTCACCCAACGTATGGCACCCTTCTGTCTTATGCGAGGATAAATGAACTAGCACAGAGGTCAGCAGGCCTTCCCTGAAAGGTCAGTAGTTCTGGTTTGCTAGCCACCACAAGGATTCAAGCCTGCCTGAGTCTCATCTGGGGCACACAGGGTGGGGTGGGGGATGAGGTGGCAGGTGAGTCCCCACACCCACTCCAACAGAGCCCCAGCAGCCAAAAAGTTCCAGAACCCAGTTGCACCATGCTCATGGGCCATCTCCACAAGCTCAGAACGAGCCTCATCCTTGAGAATGAATCTGCTGAAAAACTCAGGTACAAGGGTTTTGTGACGGAAATCTCCAGGCTCTCGCAGAGTTGGGAATGGGCAACCTCCCTTATCTCCCTGTTCTTCTAGGAGTCTGGCAGTCACGCCCACAAACTTCTTCTTGTGTCATATAATCTCATTAATAACCATGGTCCAGAGACTCACAAATATTGAAAGAGATCAACAAGCTGCAGAGATGCCTCTGGATTCCAAAGTCACCATCCAGCTAAAATTTAACTCTAACTGTAGCACTTTATTTAAAATTTTAGAATTCTTGGAGCTTAAAACATCTCATACTCTACACCTCTGATGTACTCTACACCTTTGATGAGGTGTAAGGTAGAAGGCAGCAGATCTTGATCCAAATATATATGTATATATGTATATTAGTGGATTATTCATTAAAAGCCATACAAAATAAATGATTTAAGACCTGCTTTGGGGGCAGGGTTGAGTGGTGGTGAAAAAATTTGAAATAATGGTTGTGGGGAGGTGTAATGGTGGTGGGATTGGTGTTGGAATATTGAATGTAATAAATTATTATGAACAACAAAATAAAAAAAGGATTAAAGCCTGTTAATATATCTTGAACATAGCCAGAGAAGATACATGAAGTGGCATGGGGCGGGCAAGGCTTTATTTATAAAAAAAAAAAAAAGGCAGGGCACTGCCTTTGCCCTGGGGCCCAGAGCCTGCTGACTTGGTGCATCCCTGAAGAAAGTGCTTGGCATGTAGCCAGCACTTAGTAATGCCACAATTATTATTCATCCGTGAATAAATATTTGAGCACCTTCTCTATGCCCAGTACAGGCCTTAGGAACTGGGGTTATAGCTGGGAGCACGTGCTCATTTCAAGGGCTGGTGGAGTGGAGCTCACCTTAGGGATGGGACCTGGACTTAGTGAATCACAAAGAGTGGGGTCCAGACAGGCCAGAGAGTGGCCAGGACTTAGGAGAGCATGAGTGAAAGATGGTCATGCCAGGATGCCCAACATTGGAGGGCGGTGACTGATGCCTTTCCCAGATGTGGGATTGAAGCTGAGACCAGTGGGACCAGCTCTGTAGCAAGAGGAGATTAAGATTCTAGGTAGAGAGCAGCTCTCTTTCCCATTCATTCCTTTTTTTTTCCTTTTGCTACACCTAGCAGTGCTTAAGGCTTACTCCTGGCTCTGAGCTCAGGGATCACCCCTGGGGGAACATGGGGACCACATGTGGTACCGGGGTTCAAACCTGGGTCAGCTGTGTGCAAGGCAAGTGCCCAGTCCCCGCCCCCCACACTTTTTAAAGCAAGATTTTTGTTCTTTTTGGGTCACACTTGGCGATGCATAGGGGTTACTCCTGGCTCATGCACTTGGGAATTACTCCTGGCAGTGCTTGGGGGACCATATGGGATGCTGGGAATCGAACCCAGGTCAGCCACATGCAAAGGAAACACCCTACCCACTGTGCTATTGCTCCAGCCCAGCAAGATCATTTTTACTCAAAGATGCGAGGAGAGAAAGAGAAAAATCCATGTTGGACAGAGCACATAGACATCCCCAGAGTGAAACAAAAGCAAACACTCAAAGATTGGTGCTCTAGGGAGAGCCCAGGAGCAAGCACAAGCATCTTAGCTGCTGTACTATCTCTCCATTCTTGTCTCTCCCACTCTGTCCCTGGCCATGTCTGGGCCAGCACATAGGGTGCAGTGTAGGGAGGATGTCCCAGGGTGGCTGAGGACATCTGAGGAGATATGAGTAGAAGAAGGAGGCAAGGAGAGGGCAACCCAGGGCCCCTCTCTTGCTCCTCAAGAGTTACAACAATGGCTCTGTGGGGCCATATTTTTCCACAGTCTTGGTCCTCAAGCCAACCGCGGGGCATTTCTCTTTCCCTCAAGCCCACCTTAGCCCTGCTGGTCCCCACCTTTTCTCTTCCCACTAACTGCCTCAAAGGATGGGCCACCATTCTACACATGTTTCTGCTACAAACTTGCTCCTAGAACCCTCAGCTCTAGGATCCTCTTCCCACAGCCCAGGGGGGTTACGGGGATGTTGGATGGAGTAGGGCTCCATAGACCCCCATGAAGACCTCCAGACTTCTTTGAAAAGTTGGGCCATGCCTGGTGGCGCTCAGGGCTTACTCCTGTCTCGGTGCTCAGAGGAACTTATGTGGTGCCCGAGGTTGAGGCTGGATCAACCATGTGCAAGGCAAGTGCCCTCCTCACTCTCCTATGACTTTGAGCCTGCTCTCCAAACTCTTGGTTGATTGAGAAAATGCCCACGTAGTGTGCACTCAGATTCCCTTATGCTCTCTCTCTCTCTCTCTCTCTCTCTCTCTGCAGAATGTATTTTCTGAGATATAAGCGATGTAGAAAAACAACCCTGTTTTTAGGGTGTGGGCACATGTGTATACCATAAAGCCATTCCAGCCAGGCAAGGGAGCAGGTTGTACCCATCACCGCCCATGGAAACTCTATGTCCTTCAGGTCCATTGCTTGTTTTTGTGGTGAAGACACTTCACCCCCCTTCCCTCTTCAACCAGTTTCAAGTGCACGATGCAGCAGCAGCGTCATGGACAGATTCTGCCACCTGGCCTCTTGGAACATTCCGGCTCCCACCCCAAACTAGTCCACTGCTGTGACATCACTTTGGCACAGAGAAGAAGGTGTGAATTTCAACAGCATTTGGGGTGGCAGCCAACCTGCCATGGGGAGCCTCTGGCTGCCCCCGTCGCAGAGAAACAACTTTACCCAATGGGTTTGGTTGCTGGCCCCTTGGGGGGAGGTCAGTCCTCTGTCCCCTCTTCCCGTCTTGCTCCCTGAGGAAGTCTTGTCAGACTCCACCCCCAACTCAGATGCCTTTCCTTGGCATTGCCCTGGGAAACGCTGCCTCAGACCTAGTGCCTGCCTTGCCTGCCCGACCTGGACAGCCAGATTGGCGCCTTCTCATCTCCTCCGTGGCTGTGGAGGGTCCCCAGGGCTGCCTGAGTCACTGGCTGGTGTCATCAGACTGCTTGTCATGTGGCGCTGCGTTCAGGGAGGGAAGGTGGGCGGCAGGGCCAGACCAGCACGCTCCCCACCCCAGAAGCCCTCCCCTGTCTCCTGTTATGCTGTCTGGCCGTCTGGGTGCCCCGGACATGCAGGAAGAATAAGTCTGACCTCTCTTCCTGTCAACAATGACTTTCTACTTGGAGTTGACCCCTGTTGGGTGAATCAGCGGGAAGAGCCACGAGTACCCCTCTGCCACCCCCAGGAACGGATTGAGGAAATGCTGAATGAGAATTCTCCTCCCACAACTGCTGGGAGTCTGCAGCTGGTGGGGGGCTCCTGGAGGAAAGAGGGGCTCAGAACAGGTTCCCTGGGTCCCTCCCAAGTGGGGAGGTGGGGCAGCTCTCCTCTCCTCAGCTCCCTGCCCTCAGGCCTCACCAGACCCCTGACCTCCACAGACCCCAGCACGTGGCCACTAAGCTGACTCCCAAATGCCTTCCTATGACCTCCTCCTGCTCCTCTGCCCCCTCAGGCCCTCTGTGCCACTGCTGAAAGTGACACATGGGGCAGTCATGCGGCTGCCTATGCCGTGTCGTTTCTAACCACCTATATTGGGATTTTTTCCAAAACATCCATACTTTAATTTTGTCATTTAATTGATCTTTTATTTGGGGCCATACCCGGAGGTGCAAAGGGGCTATTCCCAGCTCTATCTTTAGGGGTCAGTCCCTAAAGTACTCAAGGGAACATGCAGTGCTAGGGATGGGACCAGGGGCCGCCTGCATGTAGAGCATGTGCTCCAACTGTTACTTCCTGAACCCTCTTCTCTTTGGGGGGATGGGAGAGTGAGAAGTTGGTGAAATTTCCAAGGGTTGACCCCAGGGCCTCACATATCTGAGACATGTGCTATGTCCTGGCCCATGTACACAATTTTTTTTCTTTTGGGGTAACACCCGATGATGCTCAGGGGTTACTCCTGGCTCTGCACTGAGGAATTCCTCCTGGTGGTGCTCCAGGGACTCTGTGGGATGCCAGGGGTTCTAACGTGGGTTGGCCTCTTACAAGGCAAACATGCTACCTTGCTATATTATCATTCCTGTCCCAGAATGTGCCCATTTTGAGACCTCATGTCCATGCTCACCTTGTTCATTCATTCAAAAGACAACATTTGTTTTGCACATGCCAAAAGCCAAGAGTTGATGTTTTTACCTCTAACAGCTAGATGAGGCCAGCCCCCACCAACCTGACAGGCTTGTGGAGGGTGTGGAGATGTCAGCAGGTGCTTGTGAACGAGCAAGATTAGAGAACACTGAATGGAGCCCCTTCCTCAGCCTTACGAAGCTCATAGTGGGCTTACTGGAGGAGGTGGCCGATTTCTTTAGGAGTTTGTAGGAATTAGGGAGGCAAGACGACCAGGAAGAGAAAGGGGCAACAAAGGCACCAGGACCAGATGAAGCAGAAAGTAGGAAGTTCTAAAGCCAGGGACTGCACTCGAGGAACTGAAAGTTGGGCATTTAGTCTAGAGTTGGAGGTGTGGTGGAACCGTGGAAGAAGAAACCAGGAGAGGCTGGAGTGATATCACAGCAGGCAGGGCATTTGCCTTGCATGCAGCTGACCTGGGTTTGATTCCCAGGATCCGATATGGTTCCCTGAGCACAGCCAGGAGTAATTCCTGAGTGCATGAACCAGGAGTAACCCCCGTGCATCGCTGGGTATGACACCCCCCCAAAAAAAGAAGAAGAAATCAGGAGCCCAGCTGGGGCTTCCCTGAGAGCCGTGAGGAGCCCGCAGAAGGGCTGCAACAGGGACTCACTGACAACTGAGTGGGACTCGACACGAACTGACCTGGGCTGGCAATGAGCTACTCCACACTCAGACAGCTCAGCGATTCTGGGCCAACCATGAGGAGAGCAAACAGAATGCCTTAGAAACGAGGCAGTTCAGCTCCTCAAGCCTGTGTTCTCCCTGGAACATATGGCTCTCTCACTTGTCTCTCTTCTTTACTTGCTGATTTCCACTCTGGTGAAGCTTATATTCCCTCTTGAGCACATTGACCCTCTTTCTCACCACTCACATCTTTCTAAGCAATTTATTTCAGTAAAAACTACCTTGCTTGGGGCCGGAGCGATAGCACAGCGGGTAGGGCATTTGCCTTGCATGCGGCTGACCCTAGTTCGATTCCCAGGATCCCCATATGGTCCCCCGAGCACCACCAGAAGTAATTCCTGAGTGCATGAGCCAGGAGTAACCCCTGTGCATTGCATTGCATTGCATTTGGGTGTGACCCAAAAAGCACTGTAGCACTGTCCTGTCCTCCCATTTATCGGTTTGCTCAAGCAGGCACCAGTAACGTCTCCATTGTGAAACTTGTTGTTACTGTATTTGGCATATCAAATACGCCACCGAGAGCTTGCCAGGTTCTGCCGTGCGGGCAGGATACTCTTGGTAGTTTGCAGGGCTCTCCGGGAGGGATGGAAAATTGAAAACGGGTCGACCCAAAAAGCTAAAAAAAAAAAAAACCCACAAAACAAAACAAAACAAAACAAACAAAAACCAAATAAAAACTACTTTGTTTTACAAAAACAAACAAGTGAGACTGGAAGGAGGTCATGGTGGCAGTGCCCAGTGCTGCTGAGGGAGCCGAGCGAGAGGAGCCCCGGGGGCTCTTCCCACCTCCCAGGACGTCTGACTGCTTAGAGCGGGCAAGAGAGGAGGTGAGCAGAACTCTGGGGGATGTGGGCAGAAGAATGATGATCACAGGTGATCAGTTTGACCTCTCTGAAGGGTCATTGAAAAGAAACAAGGCCCAGGCTGGGACTGGGGGAGTCTGGATCACTGGCGAGAGGTCTCTGTTGAGGGAATTCGCCCCCTTCACTACATACAGTCTCTGGTCTAGGGGAGCATGAGGCAGCCCTCCACCCTGCCCTCCTGCTTCCCTGTCGGCAGCTCATGTGCTGTCTGGATTCTTGAGCTTTTTCTCTAAGCACACACCATCTCTCCATCGAGAGAGGGCCCACATGAGCACATTACAGGACACTTGGTATAGCCCCCAATGAGGTTGAGATGCTGATGCAAAGAAAGAAGAAATATTTGAAAAAACAAAACATCCTTGAATTTGTGGCTGGCTGGGCATGAGGAATGAAGTGGGAAGCTGCTCCTAACTGTCCCATACGGTGATGTCTCAGCGTGTCTCAGCCAGAGGCCATATGACCCCCTGTGGATCTCCAAATATTCCAAAGGGGCTTCAGGTGAAGCTCATGTAAACAGACGACCACAGCATGAGGCTTGGTGGGGTGGGGTGTGGGGTGTGGGCAACTGATTGGTCAGTGGGTGGTGGGTCACAGGAAGGAAATGGGTTGAGAAACATTGGCTTAGCCCATAGGCTGGGAAGAGAAGCAAGTGGAGGTTTAGGAAAGAAGGAGCAGATTCAGGTTTAGATCCACCAGGTCAGTAGTAAGGTCTCAGGTGAAGCCTCTGGTCACAGACTTTGGGAGAGGGGGTGAGGGGGGGTGTTGCTTGCCTTCTGCTCCCCACAGCAGCATTCTGTATCTCCTCATCTCTCACTCCAGCATCTTCTCTGACAGAGCCTATCTCCCCTCATACACTCTCACAGCTCTGCACCCCAGATCTCATCTCTCACTGCCCTCACTGCCCGTGACTCTCCCTTCACTTCCCTCTCCCCAGTATGAAGCATTCACTGCTCCTCATCACAAATCTGTTTCTGTGTTTTCCTGTTTGTGCCCCTAGAGTGTCACTCTCTGAGGAAGGGTTCTGCTGTCTGCTGCCCCTGTCACTTGGTGGGTCTGAGGAGCACCCAAGAGGGCACTTTCTGGGCACCTGTGGGGAGCAGAAAGCTGCCTCCAGGGTGGGAGGAGGGAGCTGGGAAAGAGCTGGAAACTAGGATATAGGAGAGGAGCTGAGGAAGCAGCAGGAGGGCCCAGAGCAGGCCTTGAGTGAGTAAATTTTGGCTGAGAAAGCATACCTGACAGTGCTCAGGGACTACTCCTGGCTCCATGCTGGTGTGGGGGTCACCCCTGGTGGTCCTCGAGGGCTTGCTTGAAGCATGGATTCTACCCAGATCTCCTGCATAGCATGAGCTCAGCTCAGCCAACTCTTGTGGGTCCTGTATTTTATTTTGTGGTGGTTGGAGGGGGCGGGGGCGGCAGTTCTTGGCAAGTGGGGCCTGTGATTCAAGTCAGCCATACTACTCAGACCCTACACTGTGAGGGGTGACCAGGTCACCCTCGGGGTGCTCAGTGGCCTTTGGGTCACAGCTGGCAATGCTCAGGGGACCACAGGAGTTGCCCCCTGATTCGGTGCAGACTAGGCATGCATCCAAACCTCTGAACTATCTCCAGGCCCTTAGTGTTGCTGTTTTTCATGTTGCAGCGACCCCAACAGTGCTTGGGGTGGGGGGTTGCAGAAGTCACTCTGGGTGATACTCAGCCTGCAGCCAAGAGCTTCACTGTTCCATGCTTGGGCCCAGCAGTGCTCTGGGAATAGAGCTGGGAATAGAGCTGAGGCTCACACTCTTACCATGTGTGCCCTGTTCCCAGGCCCAGGGCTTGGACCTTGCAAGGGAACATGAGAACATCTGAGATTGCTCTAACATTCGAAGGCATTTGAAGGAGCTTCTAAGGAGCATGAGGATGGAGTCTGGGTATCCTGGTGTGAAGCAAGAGGAGGGCATGTACAGAGGTGGGGCAGAAGGGGAACTGGCAGCCACGGGTGGGGCCGAGGTCCCCAGGAACCAGAGGTGCTGGAAGACAGTCACAACCTCTGCTTCACTGGCTCCGCTTTGGCCAAAAACTTCCTCCGCAGAGAAATCATATGAAAGCATAAATCAGATCAGAAATCAGAAATCTTGTGAAAGCATAAATCAGATCCAAGCATAAATCACTCCCCCGCTCAAAACCAAGACTGAGAATAAAAACTCGACACTGGGGCATGATAAACAAGGCCTTCAAGCCCTGGCCCTGCCTTGTGCTCTGACCTCACCCTCAAGCTGGCCCTGTTTATTTCACTCTGGCTCCAGCATCTGCTCCTCGAGCCAAGCACCGCCTGGCCTCTGGGCACTGCTGGCCTGGTCATTGCCCCCCATTCCTGCCCATCTTGGTCTCTCTCCACAAGTCAGCTCCTCCACGATGCTGCTCCTGAACAGCCTACAAATGAGCTCTTCCTTTCACCCTGACCGTGCTTTCTTCTCCCATGTGGAAGAAAATGACGTGTCTTTGATGCTCATAGTTGTTCACATTTTACACTTAACTGTAAACACCAGAGAATCAGGGTTCCTGGGGCTTGTGTTCACTGCCGCTTGCCCATGGAGTCTGCACAGTGTGTGACCGGATGTCGGAACGGATGGATAAGGGAACTCTGCTGCAAACGTGTGCCTGGCCTGTGCAGAGCAGCTTTGCCAAGAAGCAGCCGCCTGCTACAGGAAGTAGGAACCTGGACATGCCCTCCCCCAGACATGGCAGAGGGCTGCGGGTGAAACGTTCCTAGTGCCCTCCTCCACCTTCTCCAGGTCCAGGTGAAGAGAGGTGAGGCTGGCTGAGGCTGAGTGCCCAGGAGGACAGAAAGCGGAGCCTGGGGCGGGGGGGGGGGGGG
>JAOXYA010085800.1:0-11215 GCA_028565675.1 Sorex palustris
TGCTTTTGCCCATGAGTGCATGTGCACATGCACACACACACACACACACACACACACACACACACACACACACACACTGTCATGCACATACACAGGCACTCACACAAGCACATTCCCTGGATGCAGCCCCAATGATCAATGCCAGATGAAAAGATCAGAGATGTGGAATTATAGACAATAGAAGTCCAGTTAGTTAAGAAAGAACAACGAGGACAAAATCACCACATTGTTACAACATGATTGTAACTTAGCATGCCAAATTAAGTAAATCGGAAGTTACAAGAATGACATTCCTCTCATTTACCACATTCATATGCTGTATATTAAAAAACCAAACAAGGAAATGGATAATACCTAGGGGAAGCAATCCCTTAGATTGCGGTCTCAGGTACAAGAATTCTAAGAGCAAGGTCAGGGCAAGGAGGGAGGGAGAACAGGGGTGGAGTTAAAGCATCCAGTGGACTGCCATGGGAGGATATTGGCACTTGGGTGGTGGACATAGAACAGAACCACATGGTGGTTGGTATTTTTAAACATAAACATACACTTGTATTCAGTGTTACTTCAATAAAAACGAATTCAGAGAATTGTTTTTTCATCTGAATACACTGTAGAGTGTGTCGGGGCTTTCCTTCGAGCGAGCCAGTGACCTGGTTTTAATACCAGCCACCACATAGGTCTCACTCAAACCCTTCCTGGTGATACTTGAGAGGAGTACCAGGAGAAATCCCTGAGTACAGCCAGATGTTACCCCCCCCAAAAATAATAATAATTGTGGCTCAGAATTTTATTATTTTAAATTTTTACTAATTATGATGACTATTCCAAAGTTGTGGACTGCTCTGATCATAGGCAAAGATTCTGAAATCTAAGAACGAGGATGAAATCTAAAATTTCATCTAAGATTTTAGATAAAATCTAAAATCTACTTTTTGAAAGAACAAATTTGCATCTCCATTTACTCTTTAGAAGTATCACTGTCACTGCCTCTCCTTGTTCATCCATTTGCATGAGTGGGCAACAGTAACATCTCACAACAAATTGTGAGACTCGTTGTCACTGTTTTTGGCATATCAAATATGTCATGGGTAGTTTGCCAGGCTTTGCCATGTGGGTGAGATACTCTCCGTAGCTGGCCAGGCTCTCCGAGAGGGGCGAAGGAATCAAATCTGGGTCAGCCGCTTGTAAGGTAAACACACGACCCCATGTGCTATTGCTCCAGCCCATAGAAATATATGAAATTTCCAGCCCATAGAAATATATGCTTCAGTCCATAGAAATATATGAACAATAAATAACACCAATTTCTAGCCAACTATTATTACTGGTCGACAGTCCAAAGATTAATTTATAAATGTGTAAATAAAAGAAATTTTAGCAATTTAGCATTAAAAAGTAAAAAGTTATGGGACATTATCGGGTTATGTTCTAATTAGTCACAGGATAGCTACAGGCAGATTTTTTTTGCATTTTTAATCTAATAAAAATGCAATCAGTCATCTACAGGCCAGTGATAAGATGTGCCACCACAAGTTCTTCCAAGCATATCTATTGGCACTTAAGAAGAGGTATGGCTATCCTTAGGCACAGGAAAGTTGTATTACTATGCACAAATCATCCTTGGAATAGGAACCGATATTTGATATCTGGACTCTGCGCCAGGCTGTTTTCACTCAGAACACCCCAGAGGGGAGCAGGCAAGAGCCCTCCCCGCCCAAGGGACCCAGCCCCAGCAGCTGACCTCCACCTCAACTGTTGCCAAGCTCTAGTCCGATTTGCACATGTTCTAACTGAGCGTCATGCAGGAGTGAAGTCCCATGCAACCCAGGTAATGCGGAACTTTGTCACCTTGGACTCTGGACTCAATGTGACCTGGGAGCAGAGATCCTCTGCCTGCTTCCCCCAGTCTCCAGTGACCCAGGGGTCACGCCCAAAAGCCACACCCTGCTGGCACCAGATAATCTCCTCATCTGGATAACCCTCCAGAAATCACGGATGCTCCTCCCAGATGGGAGTATAAAAGGAGGCTCCCAGAGCCATACCACCAGACACCACACAAGGCTGTTTTCACTCCAGGCGCCCCAGAGAGGGGTGGGCTAGCGGCTTGCCCACCCCAAGGGACCCATTCCCGGCAGCCGACCTCCACTTCCCAACCATCGCCACACTCCAGGCAGCTTTGCGGCCACGCAACAAATCATAAGACACTTCCTACCTATTTTCCATAATTACTCCACCATGTTTGATGGAGTTCAGACAGTAGGCAACAAATCATAGGAGAAATATATAAATATGACTCTCAGAGAGCCCAGCAAGCTATTGAGATTATCTCGCTCTCACAGGCAGAGCCTGGGAAGCTCCCCGTGGAGTATTCAATATGCCAAAACCAGTAACTGTAACAGGTCTCATTCCCCTGACCCTGAAAGAGCCTCCAATTATTGGGAAAGACGAGTAAGAAGAGGTGCTAAAATCTCAAGGCTTCGATGAATAGAGACATTACTGGTGCCTGCTCAAGTAAATCGGCAAACAATGAGATGACAGTGATACGGTGATACAGTGATTCTGTGTTTGTCCAACAATTAATGCCAGATACGAGGAAGATTATTTAGACAACTATACTTGATAAATCCAAAAGTCATAAAATAGTTATATTTTGAAAAAAAAATTTAGAAACGAAAGGAAATGCAGAACTTACCCCACTTTCTCCCAATTCAAGTTATAACAGTTTCCCCCATTGTTTACATGATTTGGTAGACTGTCCTGATAGAATGTATATCTTTTTGAAAATACTTTTTAAATATCTTATCTGAGAGTATATTTCCCTTAACATTTTTGTATTAAATGATGGGGGCGCCACTGGACATGGTACTGATGGCCTCTGAGTACTGCAGGGTGCTTCTGATGATTGCTGGTTCCAAAAGGAGGCCAAGCAAGCTGCAGTCTCAGGCTGTTGCACTGAACCATTTGGTCTGGCTGTTCTGAGCACTGTTTGGAAGGCCCAAAGAGAAAGAAATAGGAACAGGGACCATGTGAAAGCAGAAACAGGGAGAGAACCCCAAGGTGAGGACAGAGAAAGCAGCAAGTTAGTAAGTCAAAAACACCAAAAGGGCCAGAAAAACAGTTGGGGGGGTAAGGCACTTACCCTATATGCAGTTGACCTGGCACCCTTGATGACCTCCGAGGGTAGAGCCAGAGTAAGCCCTGAGCACCAATGAGTGCACCCCCTGCCCCCAATACCAAAGACTGCTTCCACAAAACAAAAAACTAGACGGTATGGGACAAGGAGAACCAGCCCCACAATCTCCCTGCCTACCCCCGCCCCCGAACTGAAGACCACCATCCTCCAGCTCAGAACAGTTCCATGAGCCCTCAGTCTGTGGGAGGGACTTCCTACCAAATACAAAGCTCGGTTCATGAAAACTTACCCTCTCTGCTCTGACACGGTCCATTTTCCTGCCGGCTGACACTTGGTTGTCATCACGCAGTCCTGTAATTAACTTACCAGACTGCTTCTTGCGCTTTCCCTCATTTTCAATATGGATTTGAGGATGTGTGCTATGGATTACTAAACGCTAGAAGATAAAAGGATGAGTAAACAAGCAGTCCTCATTCTCAAGGAATCCACTCCAGTGGAGAAGGCCTTCAGATAATTGCCCAGGTTTAAATTACAGCTGTGCTTTGGGTAAAAAGCAGACGTAGCAGATGCAGTGATGCCCCAGGATTCATTCTTGCTAAGGATCTCAAAGGTGTCTGGGTGGTGGAGGAAGGGCACAAGGGCTTATAGCACTTACCTCGCAAGCTCATGATCAGGAGTTCAAAGCCCAGGAGCCTCACATGCATCAGGTCCAGCATGACCCTGGCAGCTCTACTATCTGCAAAGTTGCATCCAGTTTCAGGGCACACCTCAAAATGCTACATAAGGATGTGAAGCCCATCTGGCTGTGACATGCCATCCCAAGGAAGATCCAGATGATCTGGCTGGCTAAATCGGTGTCCCCTCACCACTTCACATGTGGCCTTCCAGAAGCTGCACCCTCAGAGGAAGAGGGTGGCCTTTTCCAAACAGAGAGAAATATTCTGTGGTCAAGGGTATATATGCTATCCTGCTAGATGCACCTTCCCCCGTCCCCCACCCCCAGACCTCACCAGAAGGGTGCTGGCCATGGCACACGCCACGGTGAAAAAAATGATGTGCCAGTCAGGAAGTGAGCCTACAAGCACTGCAATGAAGGAGTGCCAGACACATTGAAAACCACTTATGTGTGATCCCTGGGAGGACAGGGAACACACACACACACACACACACACACACTCACACACAAAAACTAGGTGAGATGATCCCAGGCACTGCGGAGAGCAACACTGTTCCACACCCTTTCCCCCAAAAGCAAAACCAGAAAGTGTGAACACCAGTCAGGCAGGAGTATCTATGCAGCCCCTGTAAAACTGATGCCAGACAAAGAGCAAGAACAAGAAATTCAAATATATCTAGGGCCAGAGTGATAACACAGTGGGTAGGACGTTTGCCTTGCATGTGGCCAACCCGAATTCAATCCCTGGCATCCTATATGGTGCCCCGAGAACTGCCAGGAATAATTCCTGAGTATAGAGTCAGGAGTAACCCCTGAGGATCACTGGGTGTGACCCAAAAAGCAAAAACCAAAAAAACAAAAAAAGAGAGAAATATATCTATATACATATCACTAAGAGCTTAATGAATCGGAATTAGCAAAAATTCGAGTGTCCTGGCAGCTCTCTCATCTCGCTTCCAAGCACCATCCAAAGAGCCTTCAGCCTGAAGACAGGATGCACATTCCACATACTCCTCAGCCCTCTCCAGTGCCCTTGGTGGACCGACCACAAGGGAACAGAGACACCCTAGGCCTCCAAGGCCTAGCCCTGCTTCTCGTTGTCACCTGACCAGAGGGGACACAGCCACAAAGGAGGTGTCCGAGATGCAGTCAGCAGCCTCCTTCCTGCTTCCCTTGCCTGGCTCCTAAGGGCCTGTCTCCAGCCCCATCTCGTCCTGGTGGCCCTAAGTCTTCCCACTTCGGAGTGATGAGAACTAAAAGGAAGTCCTTTTTGTTTTGGGGGCCACCCCCAGTGGTGCCAGCCTTAGCCTTACACCCTATACTATCTCTCCTAGCCCTAGAACTTACTTTTTCATATTACTGTTTTGAAATAAGGATCCAGGTATTTTTTTTTGGCGGGGAGGGGTGGTCAGTGGTGCGGGCACACCCAGCAGTGCTCAGGGTTTACTCCTAGCTGAGCTCAGGGCACCATATGAGGTACTAGGAGTCAAAGACAGGTCAGCTGTAGGTTAAGCAAGAACGCTGCCTGCTATATTATCTCTCTCAACACTTGAGGATCCGGATCCCTACCTCTGTCACTTGAGGGAAATTCAGTCACCTCTGACCCTCAAATTGTACATGATGAAGGGCTGTTAAAAATATGAGATTAAGCATAAAGCCCCTTCTTAAACTCTGTCCTCAGCACTGAGACTCTGGTGGACAAGGCTGTTGAAAACAATTTTCAGAGTTATCAGATTGAAAAAAAAAAGTAAATACAAGACACTCTCACAATGGATCGTTTCCAAATAGCCAATTTTCAGGCTGTAAGGAACCTAATTTCCCTTGTAATTTCAAAAAAATTGAATACATAAAAATAATTTTCAGGGTTGGTACAATAGTACAGCAGCAGGGCACATGCCTTGCAGGTGGTGACTCAGTTTCAATCCCCAGCACCCCACATGGTCCCCCGAATCCTGCCAGCAGTGATCTGAAAGCGGAGCCAAAAGTAAGCCCTGAGCACTTGGGTGTGGTCCCCAAACAAACACAAGCAATAATGGTTAAAATCTCTTCTAACACTTCTTTCCCTGATATACTGTATCCTCCTCCAATTGAAATGATAACCATTAGGAACCGTAACATTGTCCCTAGTGGGATGGCTGGCTTGTGGCAGTGGCATATCCCTATTTCATAGGTCACTATTATGTGCTCCTCAAAACTAAAGTACTGATTATAACCAATTCTGTCTGCAGAAATATCTTGCGTCCTTAACCTAATCCTAAGGGTCAAAAACTGGATCGCTTGTCTAATTTCTTCATTTCACAGTGCATTTACATTTCTTGCTCTAAATTGTGTAGGTCCTTCAGTTCTTGTCATTCATGACTCAGCTTTCATGGAACAACCACTAAACGGTGTTGAAAGTCGCCTAAGTGCAAAAGGAACTAAGCCCGGAGAATAAAGCTGCTTCCAGACAACACGAGTTTATCCAGAATTACATCTAAAATGGGGGGGGGGAATTAAAATAAGATTTCTGGGGCTGGAGTAACAGTACACCAGGTAGGGCGTTTGCCTCGCACGCAGCCGACCCAGGTTCAATCCCCAGCATCCCATATTGATCCCCCAAGAGTAATTCCTGAGTGCAGAGCCAGGAGAAACCCCTGAGCATCACCGGGCAACCCAAAAATAAATAAATAAATAAATAACACTCCTCCGTTTATTAAAAAATAACAACATTGCTTAGGTGTAAATATAAAACCAGTTATTTTTCCTCAGAGCAAGAAAAAGCAACAACTTTAGGAACTTCTGGTCCACCAGATAACCCTCAAGTATTGGTATTGGACTGTTCTGAAGTGTCAGGAATCTTTTATTGGACTGCTTAACAGAAACTCTTCAGCCAGGGCAAGCCACAGATCCTCTGGCCATCTTGGGTTTCACATCACGAAAAGTGGCTGGGTGACGGGCACAGCGCCTGCTGAGACAGGCGGGGGGCAGATTCTGAGAGAGTCGGAGGTGGAGCATCCGTTTGGAACACAAAGAGAAAAGATAGGCCTGACCGTGCCCCGGAAGACAAGATTTGAGAAACTATAAATGAGGTGTCCCTCTGTAACATCATAGAATGACAGCTGCCCGTATTCATAGTAGAGGAAGACCCCGACTATGCCCATGTGCTCTCGCAGAGAGACTCTTTTCAAAGGGGGCGCGACCCAGAAGGTGCAATGGTTCCCCATTATGGACCTTGTGAGCAGAATGTTACACTCGGACGCGTCAGGCCCGTCTGCCCTTGTGTGTGCGTTGATGCAGATGCCCAGCTGCCATCTGTCTGCTTTCCCCACCTCTACTTCCCAGTAGTGCCACCCTGAGGTAAAGCCCTCCACTCCCAACACCGTGGCACTGAAGTCAAACTTCCTGGGGTTGGTGGGTGTGTCCTGCTGGGCGGCTCTTAGCCTCACACTTCTCAGATCCTCAGACAAGACCAGACAAGGGTGAACTGTCTTAGGGTCCAAAGTTATAGGTCCTGCGGAGAGGAAAAACAACAATTCAGTTTAACATAGGGGTGCAATAATGCCCACACGAGAAATCAGTGGTTTCCAGTACACAGTGGGGGTTCCCCATGGAGTGGATATGAGGAACAGACATGGGAGAGAAAACTTGAGAAACATGGAAAAGAAGGCTGGAGTGACAGTACAGCGGGTTAGGGCATTTGCCTTGCACGCAGCCGATCCAGGTTCGATCCCCAGAATCCCACATGGTCCCCTGAACACAGTCAGGATTAATTCCTGACAGCAAAGCCAGGAGTAACTCCTGTGCATCACTGGGTGTGACCCAAAAATCCCTCCTGCCCCCAATAAGGAAAAGAAATTTCTAGGAAGCCTTTTGTGAAGAAATGAATCTCACAAAGCAGAGGTTTCCAAATGACTGGCACACGGCCTATTCCTTAGGAGGAAAGGAAAAAATATTAGCCAGTGTCCCACTTAGAAATCTACCTTCTAAACATGAGATCTTTGCTGCAACCACGGAAACTGTGTAATGTGCCTGTCAAGCTGACAGGCGGGAATATGGTACGGGTTGGGGGAGGGAGGGAATATGGGGACACTGGTGTAGGGAAGTTGACACTGGTTGGGGAACTGATGTTGAAATATTGTATGTCTAAAACTCAATTGTCAATATCTTTGTAAATCATTGTTCTTTAATTAAAAATTAAAGAAAGAAAACTACCTTCTGTGAGTAAGTGAAAAATCTGTGAGAACCCCTGCCCACCTTCCCCCAGGCCCAATGCCGGGGGTGTGTTTGGGGGAATCATCTGTGCTGGCATGCACTATTCAGAGGAACTGACTCAATATGATGATGCAAGGAGCTGCAAAGTGAGGAAGACGACAAAGGACAATGGACTAGGAACAATACAAGTACTTTCAACCCCCAAAGGAATGCTCCCAAGACACTGTAAAAGCTGTCTGCTGTCCCGCCCTCCCCAAATTCCCAGACGCCGCTGGGTCCAGTGTGAGTCCCTAAAGAATTTCTCCAAGCCAGTCAAAGTGAGAAGCACCTGTCTCCGAGGGCAAAGCTGGCTCTCCACTCTTCCCCATGACTAAACTGTTCTCATCTTAAATGCCACCAGAGCCTACCACAGATGCTGAGAAAAGGCTGCCAGCAGGCCCTGGGCATGGAGTGATTCACAAGAAAAGCAGATTAATAGCAGAAGCAGAAAACCTCTGAAGCATCTTCCTGAAAGTCAAGTGTGAGAGTCAGAAAAATGGATCAGCAGGCTGAGAGAGGGAGACCTGAGTTTCTCTGCCAGCACTTCTGAGTGTCGACCTAAAACTAAAATGAATATATATATATGTGTGTATATATATATATATTACTCAATCTAGGGGCTGGAGCAATAGCATAGCAGGTAGGGCGTTTGCCTTGCACGTGGCCGAACTTGGTTCGATTCCCAGCAACCCATATGGTCACCTGAGCACCGCTGGGGGTAATTACTGAGTGCAAAGCCAGGAATAACCCCTGTGCATCGCCAGGTGTGACAAAAAATATATAAATCAATATAAAGTAAGGAAGCTTGATGAAAGTAAGACTTATCTATTTCTTTTCTGATCTCTTTCCACCCAGTAGCAATTATATTTCTCAGCGTTTGGTCCTGGTCATTAATTTTACTACCTGTACTCCTTTTCTCCATTTGGTGACTTGATCAAGCTTCAGTTTTATTTTAACTTTTTGGTGGTGGTAGAAAGGGTGGGGGTAGGATGGTTACAACACATCCATCACTGGGCATCCTGGTTGTCAGGGGACCATATGGTGGTGGAATCAAACCCAGGCATGAAAGCACCTTACCCCCTATACTATCTCCCTGGCCCCCGAACCACAATTTTAAGTATCTCCCACAGGTCCACGACTTACGTAAACAAGCTGCCCCTGGGGTTGACGTGATGGCACAGCAGACAAGGCACTAGCCTTGCACACAGCTCACCTGACTTCTATCCCCTGAACATTCACCAGGAGTTATCCCGGAGTGCAGAGCCAGTAGTAAGCCCTGAGCACTGTCAGTTGTGGCCCCCAAATAAACAAAAAATAGCAACAACAACAAAAGTTCCCTGCCACAAATATTTCAGTTCTTCCTTTTCAGAACATGACTTACTGCGTTAGCTAACAAGTACCAGAACTGGAGGAGGACTTTACTTCTTACTTTACTACCTAATCCAACAGCGAGTTGCATTGTCAAATGTAAATTTCTAGGCTCACAGTCTCATTCCCATCATAAGGCAGAATTAATAGCCATAAACCTTAAATTTTAAACTTCACATGACCCAGGTTCTGAGTATTTCCATAGGACTCGCAAGATAAATGTGAGTTCTCTGGGTGTGGGGTGGGGACGTTTGCCGGGGACACAGACCTTCTTTCTGGATCCTTGATAATTTCTGACAATAATCTAGGAAAAATGGGAGGCTTATTGAGTTTTAAACATATTATACATAAACCCACAAAGGAAGCACTATTCGAGTGAGATTAACAGGACTGTAGATGTAATGTACTTGCTAAAGAATTAAATAAGTTATCCACAATCAATAAAATAATTTGAATGAAACTTTTTGTTCTGTTCTGTTTGGGGGCCATATTTGGGAGTGCTTAGGGCTTACTCCTGGCTCTGTACTCAGGAATCACCTCTGGCTGGCTCTGGGGACCATATGGGGTGCCAGGGAGCAAACCCAGATTGGCCACGAGCCCTACCCACAATACTATTGCCCTGGCCCAGTGTTTAATAAGAGAAGAATAATGGGTGATTATAAGGAAAGAAAATGAGATCATTCTTTTAAACATAGATTAAAAATTTTTTTCACAGAACATTAGCATATTGAATCTAACCATATAAAAAACAAAAATACAAAAGAAGGTGACATGATTAAATGGGGGGGGGAAGTAATTCATGGGGGTAGAAAGAGTACAGGGGGGCCTGAGATCCTCACCGTAAGAGCTGCCAAACCTGGTTGATCCTTACCACCACATATGGTCCAAAGATGGCCCCAAGCACTACCAGGCTTCACGGCCTTGCTGAGTACTGCTGGGTGTGTTCCAAACCCCAACCAAAAGCAATTACTATTGCATTAAGAAGATAAGGGGGGGGGGGGTTGTGGTGGGGTTGTAGCTCACACTTAGAGCGCCTGCCTGGCATGGGACCCCTAGCTACCAGTATTATGGCAGAAACAATCAATGTATTTAAGGCGCTAGAGAACTAGGCCAGCGGGATAAGGTACTGACCTTATGGCAGAGGCACTTCTGAGCACAGAGCCAGGAACAGTGCCTGAATACCACTGGATGTAGTCCAGTCACTCTATCCCCCAGAAGAAAATGTATTTAAAAAGTCAATAGCAATCCATGATAAATTATAAACACCAGGATGGAGGACACATCCCCAATATAATGGAAGACAACTGTGAAAAGCCTATGACATCAAACTAAAAGTAAAAAACTGAATGCGGGGCTGGAGCGATAGCACAGTGGGTAGGATGTTTGCCTTACACACAACCAACCCAGGTTCCATTCCCAGCATCCCCTATGATCCCCCAAGCACCATCATGGGTAATTCTTGAGTACATGAGTCAGGAGTTCCCCCTCTGCATCGCTGGGTTTGACGCAAAAATGAAAAAAAAAAAAAAGGAATGCTATCAAGAACTAGGCAAAAATCAAAAACACATCGAAGAACTTACACAGAACACAATAAGGTGAGGAAAGGCAGGGGAAAATCACAGAAAAGCCTTATAGATCAGAAAGGAAGATATAAAATCATCTTATATGCACAGATAACTACTTTTGTAGAAAAGTACCAAAAAAGAAAAATCCGTAAGAAAGTCACTAGCCATACAAAGCACTGGTTGAACTCTACAAGAAGAAAACATCTAACCCCATCAAAAAATGGGGTGATGAAATGAACAGAA
>JAOXYA010085824.1:0-23248 GCA_028565675.1 Sorex palustris
GAAATTAAAACAAATATATATATATATATATATATATATATATATTTCTTTTTTAAAAGGCTGATCCTGGGGCCAGGGAGTTTTACACAGATCACAGTGCTTGCTTTGCACATGGTCAAGCTGGGTTTGATTCCTCACGTCACACTTGGTCCCCGAGCCCTTGCATCCGGCCAAGCCAGGTTCGATCCCCGTCATCCCATATGGCCCCACAAGCCCCGCCAGGAGGAAGTCCTGAGTGCAGACCCAGGAGTAAGCCCTGAGCATCGCCAGGTGTGACCTCGAGACAAAACAAAACCCAAATTACCTAAAATAAAAAAAAAACTGCAGCCTGAGTCAACAAAAGAAGAAAACACGGCGTGACTTACGGTACTTGCTGTGGATCTCATCTATTTCCTTTTCCGTTTGGTGCTTTGTGAAAACCATGATCTAAAATGATACAGAAAAGCCCAAGTTATTACTCCAAGCTTCTATCTTTCAAACGTGGATATTTAAAAGGAAAAGACTCTCTTGTCTTGCTCATCTAGACCAGGAAGAACAACACGGATGCACCTCCTTGATCAGCATCGTTACTGATCATCTAGAAAATGTTGACTCATTAGAATACGTAACGTCTTCACACCACAGTAAGTCCAACTTCCCGTTTCAACACTGAGTTTTTGCGTCCACTGAGAGCCCAGGTCAGCACAAACACTGCCCGTCGGGGCTGTTTGCCGGACAAGGGCTGAGGCGGCCTCAACCCCCAGGGTGAAGGGCCAGAGCATGGTCCTGTCCGGTCACTGTCCGGAATCCCACCCCCAGTGACACAGGACACTTTCCCTGTACTGCAGGCACCAGGGTCACTGCATGAAGCCAATGGAGAGAAGCTCCATGTTTTTCTATGACTGAGTCGTAACTTCCGTCCCTAAAGTTGAGTCTCTTTACAAACGTGTCACCAGACGGTCAAGAGACAAAGCCCCAGGAGCCCCCGCGCCCGTCCGCGTGAGAGTCTTCCTGGGCCCCGCCCTCAGGCTGGGCACCCCAGGCAGGAGGCCGCAGTGAGGAGCTTGAGGTCTCTGATCCTTCTAACAGGCTCAATGGGAAACTGCTCCTCCCCAGCAACCAGGCACGAAGCAACTCCAGGTCGGGGCAGAGAATTACAGCGAGCTCCATGCTCGGAGCTCAGCGATCGGCATCAGATGGAGCCCAAGTTTACTGAGGAAGCAGGAACGGCCAGAGGATAAAGAGCAGGGCGTTTTGGGGGGGAGGGGGGAGGGAGAGAGAGAGAGAGAGAGAGAGAGAGAGAGATCGAGAAGAGGGAGGTGTGGGGAGCAAGATGGAGCAACGGAGAGAGGGAGAGAGGGAGGAGAGGGCCAGAGAGGGAGAGAGGCCAGAGCCGGCCACACGCACATGCACACGCATGCCCAGGCTGCCTGCGCCTCGGAGGATGGATAAATAGAGATCCTGGGCTGCCGATCGCTGCGCATAGATCACGCCACCCGAGCATGGAGATGGAGGGGTGTTCCCGGGAAGAGCTTGGACGAATGCGGGGGGGCGGGCGGGGGGGGCGGTTCTAGGGGCACGGACGCGTCCTCCCGCCCGGTCTGAGGGAGCACAGCAACGTACGCTCTCGCTGAGTCTACTGGCTTCCAGGCGCATCCGAGTCTTCTCCATATTCTCGATCTCTTGAACAATCTCCGCAGCTGTGGAAACAGGAGCGGGCGTTAACCCCGTGCTCTGCCCACTGCGCCTCCCGCCCAGGCAACTCCCCCGCCTCCTCCCGGGGATCGCGTATCCTTTAAAGCCCCCAAATCTCACACGACAGTGAAGAGAAAGACAGGAAGGAACAGGGACATCGCACACACAGGCACCAGGCTCGCGGGAGTGAGTCCCGTGCGGGACAGATGGCGGGAAACCCTTGTCAGATGGCTCCTGAATGGCGAGCACCAAGCGTCACCATCGGGGCCCTCGGGAAGGGCCAATTGGCTGCACTGAACACCACGGCGTGGAGGAGCCACGAGACACGGGGCTCCCAGTCCAGACCTCCCAGTGGGTCTGGACCCCGACACCACAGATCCCACAGGGGAGGGGACAGACGGGACCTGGGCCACGGGCCACAGCAGTGGGTGCGGGCGGCCCTGACTCCGGGCCGCGTGGACCCCACGGGGCGGCAGGAAGGCTCCCTGTCTGCCCCGGCACTGGGGGGGCCACGCGCCCCCGGAGTCTTTCCAGGAGGAGCCGACGCTCCTAGCACAGAGCTGCCGCCCTCCAGATCCGTAACACCAGCAAAACTGCAAACGAAAGCTTCACGCAACGAACGCTACTTTGATTCTGGGTCACACCCAGTGATGCTCAGGGGTTACTCCTGGCAGTGCTTGGGGAACCCTACGGTATGTGGGCAATTAAACCCGGGTTGGCCTCATGCAAGGCAAATGCCCTCCCCACTGTATAAACGCTCTGGGCCCAAAGGACCCCTCCCCCGCCACACGGTCAGTCAGAAGGACCCCGCACTCCCCCACATGGTCAGTCAGTAGGACCCCGCACCTCCCACATGGTCAGAGGACCCCACACCCACCTAAACTAACCCGGCCTTTCAGGAAATGAATCCCATCGCAGTAAATTAAACCTTAATAATCCTGCAGATCCTGCAGGTGAATTGCAGGATACAAGGACAATAGATAAAATTCAGTTGTACTTTTATATACCAGCAACAAATTAATACTGACATTTTAAGTTGGAATCCCATAGAACTATGGAGAACATCACACACCTATGACTAAGTCTTTAAATAAAAACCAGCTACAAAATACGATGGATAGGAATGGAAAAACAACTAAAGAAATAAACCAAATTAATAGACTGAAAGATTCAAATACTGTACAGCTATCAACCTCCTGAAACTGATCTAATAATCCCAATAAAAATTCAAGCAGGTTTTTGTTTCCTGATGGAAATTTACAGGCTTATCCTGCAATTTATACAGAAATGCAAAGGGCCAAGAAAAACAAGGCAATCTCGGTCTAGGAACTGAACGGACCGGACAGGGCGACTGTCATAAATCACGGGATGGGCACGACAAGCACTGCGCGGATGGGGACAGTTGGGGAATGAGACAGAGTCAGACCCACACCTGGGTGGCAGGAACTCCTGCCCAGGACCAACACAGTTCCGGGAGGCAAGGACGGCTTTTCAACACATGGGCCTGCATAGACCGGCCATGCCCAAAGGAAGTAGCATGTATGTCTCACACCACAACGCCAGAATCATTTCCAGACAACTCTCAAGTCAATCATGGGTTCAAGGCAAAATCAATAGGACTTGCAGAGAAAACAAAAGAATCCTCCAGATCGATGACAGCCACAGAATGTAAGAGGCTTCCCAAAGACCAGAACCACGGCCGTGTGGCACAGGGCGCAGGGACGCAAAGGACGCGACCAGGTGAAGTGAAGGAGAGGAAACAGAGGCTTTGAATCTGGGCAAGCTTGTACGAACAGATCCACAGCAGAGAAAAATTAGCCAAAAGAATTAATGAGTGTCTCAACAAAGAGGCTATCCAGATGGGCACTAAGCACATAAAAATATGCTGAATATTATAAGTCATCGGGGAAATGCAAATTAAAGCTGGAATGAGACACTCGTGTGGCCCTTTAGGTGGCCAGACTGGACATGACGGCACTGGCACTGTGGGGGACGCAGAGAAAGGGGTGGCCACAGCCCCCCAGGCGTGCGGCTCTGGGGCCGGGGTCTGGGCCTCTCCATGAAAGCGCCAGCTGTCATGTACAAGTCCATGCCTAGGTATGTGTCTCCCGAAATCTGTACGCCTACGGGCACCAGGAGACACACAAGAGATTGTTCACCGCATCATTATTCATGACAGCCAAAGAGTGGAAAAATACAAATGTCCATCAGCACCAAATGGTCAGAGTAAAATGTCTACACAACAGCAGAGCAACAAAAAGGAAAAAAAACACAGTTGTGGACATACACACAAACAGATGAATCTTATACATAAACAAAGCCAAGATCAAAACACTGAGCGATGGGTCCTGCATTTATGTGAAGATCACAGAAAACAGGTGCAAGAGCCAGTGTTGAAGGCAGCGCTCAGTTGTGAGGCTGGGGGGCGGGGGCGGGGGGAAAGAGTGGGAGCTTCCGGGGCCTCGAGCCCCTCAAGGAGCCGACCAGTCAGTCGTGTGCACAGGACAGTGACATTTTCAAAAGACATGGACCAGGGATGCGTATTTGTGTTCAATCATCAGAGTGACATTTGTTAATGCTACTACTTGCTAAGATATTACACTAAACATTTAGATCAACTCACCGTTTATTCCTCTCTTACACACTAAGACAGGTAGGACTTAAAACCAGTACTTTGAGTACTAAAGGTACGGGCCTGGAGAGAGAGCACGGTGAGGAGGGTGTTTGCTTTGCACTGGGCCAGCCTAGGTTCAATCCCCAGCATCCCATATGGCCCCTGAGAACCACTAGGAGTAATTCCTGAGTGCAGAGCCAGGAGTAATCCTGAGTGCAGTGCCAGGAGTAAGCCCTGACTGAGCATTGAGCATCGCCAGGAGTAATTCCTGAGTGCAGAACCAAGAGTAAGCCCTGAGCACCGCCGGGTGTGGCCACAAACAAATATGTAAACGCAGCTAAGCAGGGTAGAACAGAGCCACTAACTTCCAGGAGGAGGAGACTGCGTTCTCCTTGAGCACCAGTCTTGTTGCCTGCTTGTTCTTTCTGGCTCGGGTTTCCTCTTGAGCATGAAACCCTGTCTTCCTCCCCAACCCTCACATCTCAGGAAACCTCATTCAACAACAACAACAACAAAAATCCTAACAAACAAACCCCTCACTTCAGGGATGAGGACCGAGATACACAAACTGTATGTAATCTGCCTGATTCATCCCGTCAGAGCTGTGCAGCTGTGCCCTCCAGGAGAAGCACGGGGCACAACTCATCTCCTATCAATGCTGTAGTCACGGATCCCTGGGCTACGGCCCAGCCCTTCCCCAGGAAGAGCAGGCAGGTGGGCTGCGGGACGCCTTTACCTGACTTGGGGTGCAGGGCGTCACACTGGGCATTGTACATGTGCACGAATTCCTGGTGCCGTTTAATGAGCTGCTGCTTAGTGCCGTGGACGGACAGCCCGTGCTGCTTCAGCTTCCTCCGCAGCTCGCGGTCAGAGAGCAGGTTGTAGACAGTCTTGGGCAGCGGCTTCCTTTTGTGAGCAGAACTAGAAGGAAACAGAGAGACCACTGAGGCCTGATATAAATCACCAAGTGTTTATCTCCTGGCTCAGGCCTGGGGTGACGGAGCACAGGAGAAGCGCGAAGACAGAACGGGCTGAGGAGAGGCGGCAGCAAATCAAGGTGACAGCATTGAAGGTGACGCGCCTGCGGGGTCAGTGCACCCTGAGAGGGGTCAGGAGACAGTCTGGGGTGGCAGGCGGGGCTCAGGGTCACACAGGCCCGCCCAGGCCCACTGGGGCTCAGGTAAAGCCCAGGAGAAGCGCCAGACGCGCAGGGCTGCGGGGCTCTCTCCCCCTTAGCCGGGCTCCCCCTCCCCGCCCTCACCCTGCCGCTTCTCTAGAAAAGCAGCTGGCTCAGAGGGCCGGGGAGTCGGGGCAGGGGGAGGGCGTTTGCCTTGCACACAATCTAGGCCCAACCCCCAGGACCCCACATGGTGCCCCCAGCACCGCCAGGAGGAACCCCTGAGCATGGCTCGGCAAGGCTCAACCCCACCCCATCCTGCCAAGAAAAAAAGCCCAGGGGGCTGGGGTGATAGTACAGCAGGTAGGGCTTTTGCCTTTGATACAGCAGGCCCGGGTTCAGTTCCCAGCATCCCATGTGGTCCCCTGAGCACAACCAGGAGTAATTGCTGCGTGCAGAGCCAGGAGTTACCCCTGTGCATCGCCAGGTGTGACCCAAAAAGAAAAAATAAATAAATAAAAGCCCAGTTGTCTCTAATGATTAAGAAACAAGTGCTCTAGAGGGTTAAGCTGAGGTTCTAAGAATCTTATCACCCATTATCCATAGCATCTATAGAAAAAAACATTCTGAACCATTCCGCCCACACAGCAGGGGATACAGGCCTGGGGGACTTCGGCTTCACTTGAACGAAACCCCCAATGAAAACGAAGCGCCCGGGCAGGGGACGGCCACGTGAGGCATTTCTGAGGCACCATCTTGAAAAGATCCCCATGAAGAAGCCGCAGAAACCTGCCCGTATTAAGGAAGACACGGGGGTGGTGGCAGCCTCACCAGGCTCCCGTTCCCCTGCCCACCGCAGACCCCTCAGGACCGTGCGGCACTTGTATGCCTAACGAAGCCCTTCCAGCGGCTTCTCCTTCTTGCCGGTAAGGATGATCGAGGTCGCCTCCCTAGGATCGAGTCCCAGCACCCGAGGGCCTGGGCTGGCGGTGGTGGGTACAGAGGCTCCGGTGCAAGCTTTCATCTATCCCCAAAGTCAAGGTCAGCCTGAAGAGCAGGCTTTTACCAAAACTCCCCACGAAGCCAAAAAAACCACCTCGCATATAGTGAGTTCACTCCAAGCTGGGGGTAACTCATCATCGTCTGGGGTGCGTATTTATTTCCGTTTTGGGGTCACGCCTAGCGGTGACTGGGGGACCATCTGTGGTGCCGGGGGTTGAACTCAGGTCGGCTGAGTGTAGGACACACACCCTCCCGCTGCAGTATGTCCCTCCCCCTGGGCACTCAATTATGGCGCTCAGTCCCTTCTCCTTTCAACCTGTCAACTCTGACTCAGCTCAGAGCCGCCACTTCAAGTCTGGGGAAACAAAGTGTCACCGGGCAAATCTGATGCCAACAGCCCAAACACCGACTCAGAGATAAAACGGCCCAGCGCGGCTGGAAAACACCCGACATTTCTTTATTAACCGACAGCACCGTTCCTGGTGAGATTATTTCTTCATTTTCATGCTCTGTCAATAGTCTAAAAGCCAGAGACAACTACTGAAGTGTGACAAGACCTTCCAGCCCTCAACAGAATCCATTTTTCTGAAAATCACTCCTGGTGTAATGACGGCCCACGGGAGTCCGCGAGAGACAGATGCGATCAAGGCAGAATAAAAGCACAGCAGGTAGCAAGAGCGAAAAACATTTTGTAGTTTCTACCAGTACCTTGTGAGGGAGAGGCAGGCAGGCCTGAACCCTGCTCCCAACGCAGATGAGCAAACTCCCGAGCATGCGGCTTGAATGGAAATCTCTGCTCCTCACCGTGGGTGCCACACGCAGCGTCTCGCAGGGCCAGAGAGACGTGCAGGGGTTAAGGTGCACGTCTCACACGCAGCTGACCCCCAGCAGACCCCTGGGCACCGCCAGGAGTAAGCCCTGAGCACAGAGCCAGGAGTAAGCCGAGAGCACAGAGCCAGGGGTGAGCCCTGAACATCACCAGGTGTGACCCCTTTAAGAAAAGGCACTGCAAAAAACAACCATTTCTATCAAACTTAAATGAGGCAAGAGAAATATTTGCCTTGACGTGACAGCGAATGGATTTTCTCCCACATCCAAGGAAAGAAGAAAAGAATGTGTCCGGGGTCCTGAGACGCAGAAGAGGAGCACCAGAGCAAGAGCATCTCCATCAACTCCGGAGAATTCGATCGCAGACGGGCTAGCAGCGCACAACCGCAGTTCGCCACAGGACACAAGATTCTATAGACTGTCGCATCCTATGGACCCATGATACTCCACAGGGCTGCAGCCTTCAATGGAACTGTAGTATTCCATAGGGCTGTAGTATTCCACAATAGTGCAGTAACTACAGGACAGTACATTCCACAGCTCTGTATACTCCACGGAACTCTACTCTTCAGGGACTGTACCCTCCATGGGGTTGTATATTCCACTAGACTGTACACTCCAGGGGACCATATTCTCCACGAGACTGTACACTCCCTGTGGCTGTATACTCAACAAGTCTGTACACACCTCGGGAATGTACACTCCAGGGCACTGTACACTCCATGGGGCTCAACAATCCATGGCTCTGTACACTCCACAAAACTGCACACTCCAGGGGACTGTATACTCTACGGACTGTATACTGTATACTGTATACTGTATACTGTATACTATACTCCATGGACTGTACACTCCACGGAACTGTAAATTCCACAAGACTGTACACTCCTCGGACTGTACACTACACAAAACTGTAATGCCAGGGTACTGTATACCCCAACTGACTGCACACACAGGGGACTGTACACTCCAGGGGACCATACACACTAGGGACTGTACACTACAGGGAAGGGTAGACTCCACGGGACTGAACATTTAGGGGAACATATAATCCAGAGGACTGAACACTCCAAGGAACTGTACACTCCACAGGACTGTACACACCACGGGAGTGTACATTCCATGGGACTGTATACATAATGGCACTGTAGACACCTCAGGACTGTACACTTGGGGAGTGTACACTCCTTGGGACTCCAAAATCCATGGAACTGTACACTCTAGGGGACAGTACACTCACAGGAATATACACTCCATGGGAATGCACACTCCAGGGGACTGTACATACCACAAGACTCTACATTCCACAGACTATACACTCCACGGTACTGTACACACCATGAGACTGTACACTCCAGCAGGTTATACACTCCAGGGGACAGTACAATCCACAAGACAGTACACCAGCGGACTGTAAACTCCACAGAATGAACAGTTCATGGTACTGTACATTCCATGGAACTATATATACCATGGGACTATACACTCCATGTACACACCACGGGATTGTACACTCCAGGAGACTGTATACTCCACGAGACTATATACTCCATAAGGCTGTACACTCCAGCAGACTGTAACTTCATGAAACTGTACACTCGACGGGACTATATACTGCATGGGACTATATACTCCATGCGACTATGCACTCCATGGAACTGTACACTCTAGGGGACTGTACAGTTCACAAAACAGTACACTCCAGTGGACTGTATACTCCACAGATTGAACACTACAAAGAACTGTACCCTCCATGGCACTATCTACACCACGGGACTGTACACTCCACAGGACTGTACAAACCATGGGACTCTACACTAAGGACTGTACATTCCATGGGACTGTAAACTCCACAGGATTGTATATTCCACAGGACTATACACTCCACGGGACTGAACACTCCATGGGACAATATACTCCACAGAACTATACACACCATGGGACTGTACACGCCACAGAACTGTACACTCCAGGGGACAGTATACTCCACAGGACTTTATACTCGGGGACTGTACACTCTAGGGGACTGTACACTCTAGGGGACTGTAAACTCCACAGGATTGTATATTCCACGGGACTATACACTCCATGGGACTGTAGACTCCAGGGGACTATACACACCATGGAACTATGCACACCACGGGACCGTACACTCTAGAGAACTGTACACTCCACGGGACTGTACACTCCACAGGACTGTACACTCCACAGGACTATACACTCTAAGAGACTGTACACTACACGAATGCGTATATTCCGGGGACTCTCCACTCCACGGGACTGTATATTCCACAGGTGTGTATATTCCATGGGACTTTCTATTCCATGAAACTGGCACTCCATGGGACTGTACATTCCATGAGACTATACACACCATGAACCTCTACACTCCACAGGACTGTAAACTCCACTGGTGTGTATTTTCCACAGGACTGTACACTCCATGGACTGTACACTGTAAGGGACTCTAAACTCCATGGAACTGTACACTCCACAGGTGTGTATATTCCATGAGACTACACACTACATGGACTGTACACTCCAGGGGACTGTACATTTCAGGGGACTGAACACTTCAGGGAACTGTACAGTTCACAAGACAGTACACTCCAAGGGACTGTATATTCCACAGGACTGTACAATCTATGGGACTGAATACTCCACGAGACTGAACACTCCGCCACAGGATGTTACACACCACAGGAGTGTACACTCCACGGGACTGTATACATAACAGCACTGTACACACCTCAGGACTGTACACTTGGGGAGTGTACACTCCTTGGGACTCCAAAATCCATAGGACGGTACACACTAGGGGACAGTACACTCATAGGAATGTACACTCCGTGGGAATGCATACTCCAGGGGACTGTACAAACCACATGACTGTACATTCCACAGACTATACACTCCACGGTACTGTACACACCATGAGACTGTACACTCCAGGGGACTGTACACTCCAGTGGACTATACACTTCAGGGGACAGTACATCAGCAGACTGTAAACTCCACAGAATGAACAGTCAACAGTACTGTACATTGACTATATACTCCATGGGACTTGAATTCCACAGGATTATACACTCCATGGGACTGTACTTACGGGATTGTACACTCCAGGGACTGCAGACTCCATGGGACTGTACATTCCAAGGGATTGTATATTTCACAGGACTATACAATCCACAGGACTGTACACTCCACAGACTGTACACTCCAGCGGACCGTACACTCCAGGTGACCTTACACTCCACAGTACTGTACGCTCCAGCAGACTGTATACTCCAAAGACTGAACACTCCATGGGAATGTATACTCCACAAGACCATACACACCACTGGACTGTACAACCCACGGGTCTGTACACACAATGGGACTATACACCTCCTGTATACTATACAGGAACATACAACTAGGGGACGGTATGCTGTACTGGACTGTACACTGCAGGGGACTGTACACTGCAGGGACTGTACACTACAGGGGATTGTACACTCCATGAGCCTGGACACTGCAGGGGACTGTACACTCCAGGGGATTGTATACTCCATAGACTGAAAACTCCACAGGAATGTATATGCCACAAGACTATACACACCTAGAGACTCTACACTCCAGGGACTGTATACACCACCAGACTAGACACTCCAGGGGAAGAGTATACTCCACCGAACTGTACACTGCCGGGAACTGACACTACTGGGAACTGTACACTCCACGGGACTATATGTTCCACGGGATTGTATATTCCATGGGACTATACAATCCATGGGACTGTACACTCCAGTGGACTATACACTCCAGGTGACTGTACAATCCACGAGACTGTACACTCCAGCAGACTGTATACCCTACAGGCTGAACACTCCACGAGATGTACACTCCAGTGTATATTTCACAAGACTATACACACCCAGGGACTCTACACTCCAGAGACAGTATACACCACTGGACTGCATAATCCAGGGGGCAGTATACTCCATGGGACTGTACATTTCAGCAGACTGTTTTATCTATAGACTGAATACTCCATAGGACTGTACACTCCTGTACACTCCACGGAACTATACACTCCAGGGGACTGTACGTTCCACGGGATTGTATGTTCCACGGAACTATACAATCCAAAGGACTGTACAATCCACATAACTGTACACTCCTGCAGACCATTAACTCCAGGGGACTGTACACTCCATGGGACTGTATACTCCAGGAGACTTACACTCCTCGGAATTCTATATTTCATAGGACTATACAATCCATAGGACTGTACACTCCACGGAACTGTACACTCCAGCGGACCGCACACTCCAGGTAACTATAAACTTCAGCTGACTGTACACTCCAAGGGACTGTACACTCTATCAGACTGTATACTCCACAGACTGAACACTCCACGGGAATGTACACTCCACAAGACTATACACACCACTGGACTGTAAACCTCAGGGGACTATACATTATATGGAATTGTACAACTAGGGGACGGTATGCTGTATTCAACTGTACACTGCAAGGAACTGTACACTCCAGGGGACTGTACACTCCAGCAGACTGTATACTCCACAGACTGAACACTTCACAGGACTGTACACTCCAAGAAACTGTACACTCCACCGGAATGGACACTCCACGGGGCTGTACACTCCCTGGGATTGTATATTCCACAGGACTATACAATACACGGGACTGTACACTCCACTGGACTGTACACTCCAGCAGACCGTATACTCCAGGGGACTGTACACTCCAATGAACTGTAGACCCCAGCAGACTGTACTCTCCACGGGACGGTACACTCCACAGTCTGTACACACTACAGGAATATACACTTCAGGGGACTGTATACTATACGAGACTGTACAACTAGGGGACAGTATGCTGCACTGGACTGTACACTGCAGGGGACTGTACACTCCAGGTGACTGTAGATTCCAGCAGAGTGTACACTCCACAGGACTGTACTCTGCAGGAGACTATATACTCCAGTGGACTGTATACTCCACTGAATGAACTATCCACGGGAATGTATACTCCACAAGACTATACACACCAAGGGACTCAACACTCTAGGGACTGTATACACCACCGAACTGTACACTCCAGGGGACGGTATACTCCACGGGACTGCACACTCCACGGAACTGTACACTCCACAGGATTGTATATTCCACGGGACTATACAATCCACGGGACTGTACACTCCACTGGACTAACACTCCAGTGAACCATACATTCCAGGGGGCTATACACTCCAGCAAACTGTATACTCCACAGACTGAACATTACATGGGAGTTTACACTCCATGGATCTGTACACACTACAGGACTGTACACCTCAGGGGACTGTATACTATACAGGACTGTACAACTAGGGGATGGTATGATGCACTGGACTGTACACTGCAGGGGACTGTACACTCCAGCAGACTGTATACTCCAGCGGACTGTATACTCCACAGAATGAACACTCCACAGGAAGGTACACTCCACAAGACTATACACACCAAGAGACTACACTCCAGGGACTGCATACAATAACAGACTGTCCACTCCAGGAGATGATATACTCCACGGGACTGTACACTGCAGGGGACGGTACACTCCACAGGACTGTACACTCCACGGGACTGTACACTCCACGGGACTGTACACTCCACGGGACTGTACACTCCAGGGACTGTACAGTCCACGGGATTGTATATTCTATAGGACTATACAATCCATGGGACTATACACTCCAGGGGACTGTACACTCTAAGGAACTGTACACTCCAGCACAATGTATACTCTACAGACTTATGTACACTCCACAATACTATAGACATCATGGGACTGTACACTCCAAGGGACTGTACACTCCAGGGGATGGTATACTCCACGGACTGTACACTCTACCGGACTCTATACTCCACAGATTGAACACTCCATGGGAATGTACACTCCACAAAACTATACATACCAAGGAACTCTAGACTCCAGGGAACCGTACACACCACTGGACTGTATACTCCAGAGGACGGTATACTCTTTGGGACTCTACACTGCAGGGGACTGTACACTAACGGAACTGTACACTGCATGGGACGGTACATTCCAGCGGATGTACACTCCAGGGGACTGTACACTCCACCGGACTGTACACATCCAGGACTGTAACTCCAGGGTATTTTACACTGCATGGGACTGTACACTCTGGTGACCATATACTCCACGGCTCTGTACACTCCAAGGGTCCGCGGCACTCCACAGGGCAGTTCACGGAACCATTTTGAGAACTCACAGTCGTCTATGGACAAGTCTGTCTTAAGACTAACTGACGAGAGCCCGTTGTGGCAGCTGCATCTAAAGACAGTGTGGTCCCTCTGCCAAAACAAAACCATCTACAAAAGCTGCATCTGGGCGCTTGGGAGATGGCTCCAAGGCCTGGAGTCCACAGTTGGATCCCCTACACTGCACGGAACCCTGAGCACCCAGCTGAGTCCTCCTGAGCACTGCCCAGTGTGGCCCTCAAACAAGCAAAGGTGAGTGAGTTCTAAGCCATAGTTTTCTCCTTAGAGTAACTCCTCCCCACACTTGGATCCTCTGCCTCGGGAGAGCATTGTGAGGGGAGGCAAGGATCGAGAGGGAAGTGGCAGACGGTGCCGAGCGTAAGGACACAGATGCATGCGGTGCTCAGCCACTGGAGACAGTCCCCGAGCCCACACTGTACACAACAGCCACCGAGTGGGAACGGCCTACCTTCGGAGGCTCTCCTTCTTCTCGCCACGGGACAAACAGCAGTCTAGGTGCTTATTAATGTGATTCTCCGGAATGCTGACGCCACAAACAGGGCAATCCACTGCAAATTTCAAAAGAAGAGAAAGACTGTTATCTGCAGAAAGGGTTTGGACCCCTGTAACCTTGCATCTTTTAGCAACTTAGATCAGAAAAGCAAACCCCAACCCTGACCAGCACCAGACAGGCAGGAAACAAAGAATGACCGTGACAACATAGCAAGCGGCGGCCGAGTCACTGGGCAAGGGCCCACGGGGCGGCCACCAGAGGAGAGACTACACGAGACGCCAGGCTGCACAACGTGCAGAAAACACTTTGCCCAAGTGCATGCTCCAGGTGAGACGAAACCACGGAACTCACATTCCCCCAGGCCCGCGTAGCTAAGTGCCACACTCAGAGCGTGACACCCCCTGGAGCTGTGGCAGGGGGTGGCCGAGGCCTGGACCCGTGTTCCAGGCAGGGAAGGGAACAAGAGCCTCCTCCCACCTCCCAGAGAAGACCACCCACTCTCTTGGAGGGTCGCGCGCTCAGCAAGAAGCCCCGCAGGCTGGAACCCAGGTCCTACCTCTTGGGCTGGGATTCGGGGTGGATGTGGAGGGTGTCTCGGGCCCCGCGGTGGCGGAGGAGGCCGGCACTGCCCTATCTGCGGACTCCTTGCCCTTGGCCGCAGCCTGCGCCTCTTTCCGGGGGCTGAATTTGCTTTCCTTGTCTCTGGCCAAGGGCGGGGGCACCGAAGCCCCCATCTCCTTGATCAGGAAATTGTCCAGCAGACGGGTCCCCTGCTTCTGGGGCTGCCTGGTGCCCCCGGGCGGGTCCACGCGTGCTGCGGGCTTCTTCGAGGAAGACGAAGCAGGAGAGATGGGCGGAGACTCCAGAGCAAACTGCAACACGTGGTTCCTGAAGTGCAAGAGACAGAGACAGAGGATGTCAGCTGAAGGCCACGGCCCCATGCCCAGCTCTATCAGACACAGTGCCAAAACCAATGGATTCCTTCTAGAGCAAAACACACCGCAATAAATCTGACTTCGGCAGCGGTTCATTGTCTCTAAAGGAAAGCAAAGGGACTCTGGATTGTGGCCATGGAGAAAGTAGAGAGGAAACTCTCCAGCCGGAAGCAACTTTCTTTCTAGGCAACCACGGGCTGGGGTTGGCTTGACCACACAGGCAGGCCTGGAACTGCTGAGGGAGAGACGGGACGACGGCCACCCACAGTCCCCGAGAAGTCTGCCCTGGGATTCTGAGACACGGATAACACGCTGAAGCTGAAAAGGAGCCAGCACTTGCCCTGGGGAGAGAGAGAAGAGGTCAGGGGCCAGGCGGGGAAAGCTGCAAGCCCTTACACCCCCTCATCAGACGAATCAAACTAGGGCGGGACACGCAGGCAAAGGGGCCGAGACCCCTAAGGCCAGACGGGGACACTGGGAGTGGGCCCAACATCGCTGAAACGAGGGTGACATTTGGCTGTACCCCACAACGGTCACAGAGGCCATAAGGCTGGAACAGAGCCAACTACATAGCCCAGCCCCAGTGAGACACTAGCTTGGGCCCTGACGCCACAGACGTGAAGAGGGGACATTTTAATGGCCCGTAATAGAATTCAACATCCTTCAACGGGAGATAATTCACCTCCCCTGCAATGTTTCATCCGTGACATTCAAAACATTCATTTAAAAATCACGGGGCATGCAAAGAAGCACGAAAAAGTAGCCATCGATCAAGAAATGAAAGCGTCAATGGAAGCAGGGCCAGAGGTGACAGCAGCATTAGAACACAGAACCCCAGGACCCGCAGCGCCAGGCCGGAGACTGGGACCACTGAGGACGTGCAAGCGGGCTGGGCTCGGGGTGCCGCAGGGAGCCAGCTCAGAGAGGGGCAGTCTCACCTGGAGCCGGCCAGGCGTTCCCGAAAGCCAAACTAACAACAGAACTATAATGTTAAAGAGAAAAGGCTTTAAAAAAAAAGGACAATTTTTAAATAGGCAATGTATGATAAAACCTAATTTAAACCCATCTCCAAAATGGAGAAACGCAGGCAAAGGAGTTAAGGAGCAGAGAACGGGGCTGAAGCCACAGCACAGCGGGGATGGCGTTTGCCTTGCACACGGCCAACCCAGGTTCGATTCTCAGCATCCCATATGGTGCCCGAGCACCACCAGGAGTGATTCTTGAGTGCAAAGTCAGGAGAAACCCCTGTGCATCGCCGGGTGTGGCCCAAAAAGAAAAAAAAAAAGGGATCAGAGAACACTTGCCTTCCATTGAGCACCTGGGGAGGATACAGGGAGAGAGACAGAGACAGAGACAAAGACAGACTTCCCAGCTCCTAGCAAATTATCCTGAATAATTAAGGTGCATGCACCTGTGGGCAATAGCTAAAACTATTACAGAAGAAAATATAAAAGAAAATTTCATAAATATTTTAGACAGGCACACATTTCTTGGGCAACATAAAAAAAAACAAAGTAGGGTCTGTGGGGGCCTCAGGGGGTGGGAACTGGAGCTTGAAGTTGAAATATCCGTTCCGGAGAGTAGCGCCTTAGAAATGAAAGGCAAGTTCGGGCGAAAACACACAATACACACATTTGACCCAAACACATCAAAAACCAAAGTCAATAAGAAAATGGTGAATATAATTTTTAAAAACTGAATAGGAACCTGAAACAAATACTTTACCAATGATACAAGCAGATTCAGTAAATACGACATGAAAAGGTGCATTTAGTCATCCAGAAACAGGCTAAAATCAGTCACCATTTCACAGACAGAAAAACTCGCAGAATACAGATGAACAGCACCAAACACTGGCCAGGACGTGATCTGCTGCATCCCGCCCCCGTCAGGCCGGCCCCGGCAAGAACTGCCGATTCTTCACAATGTTCCATATCTGTCTTCCTCCAAGACAGAAATTCCACTCTCAGTAGGCACTCCAAAGGAGAAAAACACCTCTGAAGGGTCACACTGCCGCTGTTCATCACTTAGACCAGAAACCAGAAACAATCCAGATTCATCAACCGGTGAGGAGATAAACAAACTGTATGAATCACACAAGGGGTGCTATCTGGTAAGCTATTTGGTAATAAAAAAGGATGAAAACGGATAGGAGCAGTCAGAGACCGGAGAAACAGGAGGCAGGAGGAACAAAAATATTCCCTCTGATTCCAGCACCATGAAGCCTGGGAACAACCTCCGAGGGCCGAAACCTGAGTGGTGGCTGCCCTGGTGCATACACACACACACACACACACACACACACACACACACACGCACACGCAAATGACCGATCCCAAGAAGAATGAGAAGCTGTGATGGTGGGGACATCTTGCTTGTGACGTAATGACAAGCTTGCACACACCAAAATCCAATCCAACCATAAACCCTGTATGTTAATTTTACATTTAAAAAAAAGTAAACTCAAAATGACAACAATGATTTCAGAATTCTTACCCAGGTGGGGATGACGGTGCAGTGGGCAGGGCGCTTGCCTCCCCGCCACCCCCTCAGTCACCATGACTCTTCCCGAGGGGTGGGGGCAGGAGCTGAGGGTGACTGGAGTCCTGCTGGGCTGGCCCACCACAGCAAGACACAGAAACACGCGTGCACATGCTGAGGTGCACGTTAGGGGCTTTCATTCTACTGCCTCTGTTTTTGTAATCATTTGTACTTTTCCACAATAAAAACTCTGAAACTAAGAACTTGTGGGGAGAAAATTGGGGGTGAGAGGAAACATGTCCCAACGCTGGAGCACCATGTGTCCCCT
This sequence comes from Sorex palustris, assembly GCA_028565675.1. Classification (NCBI taxonomy): domain Eukaryota; kingdom Metazoa; phylum Chordata; class Mammalia; order Eulipotyphla; family Soricidae; genus Sorex; species Sorex palustris. Next base: position 17,772 of record JAOXYA010085824.1, read on the forward strand.
CCGCTCAAGCCCGGGGGCTGGACTCAGACAGCTGTGGCGTGGGGCCAGTCTGACCCGAGGAGGACTCGCCCTCTCCCCGCCCCCGCGGGCGTGGCCCCATAAATGCCTCCCACTGGCTTTCACTCACATGCAGGCGGGTTTTGCTCTGATTGACTTTGACTTTAGACGTGTGGACAGACAGCGGCAGACGGCTGCACCTTTGCGACAATCAAGCCAAGCCGCGTGCCAGGGTGAAACGCTTTCATCTCCTCAAGTGCCAGCGTCTCGGGCGGGAATGAGCACGGTGGAGGAGAGGGTGAGTGAGGCCACAGGGACGGCCCCTCAGGGAGCCGGACCACCTCGCAGTACAGTGGCCTGAGCTGAGGCCTCCGGGAGCCTTGGGCACTTGGCTGGGGGGGAACGCTGACGGGAACTAACACCAGCAGGCCTTCTGCGGGGTCAGACGGGGCCGCCCTGGCCGTGTCCAGACCAGCTATGCCAGGAGCACATCAAAGATACGGAGGCAGAGGATGTGCTGATGGACAAAGCTCGGGGCATGCGGGGTGTATGTGTGTGGTGGGGGGAGGGGGGCGGGGACTTCCTGGGGTGCATCCTGGGCATGAGAGCAGTGACCCACCATCTGCAGAAAGGAGGCTGGGAGTGAGGGTCACCTGGTTTGGGGTGACATTAAGCCAACACTTCTGTTCCTTTGGATTTGGGGCCACACTCAGCAGTGCTCAGGGATCACCCCAATGGGGCTCGGGGGACCATTTCGGGGATTGAAGCCGGGCTGGGTGTGTGCCTTCACTCCTGTACTTGAATCTGGCCCACACAAGCAACACTATTTTTAGAATGTTTTTTGAGCCACACCAGCAGTGCTTGTCACGCAGGGATCACTCCGACAGGCCGGGGGACCACACGTGCCGAGGATTAAGCCCAAGTGGGCCGCGTGCCAGGCCAGTGCCCTGCCCACTGTGCTCTCTCTCTCTGGCCTACAGCCAACACTCTAAGAGGCTCCAGCAAAGCGTGGCTGCGAGAGGCCAGGTCCTGGGGAAAGCGAGGCATGTGCTGGCTCTGAGCAGGCCCTGGCCACCTCGCCTCTGCCCTAGGTACGGGATTTTCACCTGTGGCCGGCCTCCTTGGGGTACCCTGAGGACCCACGAGGGACCACGGGCCCCCCCACCTGAGAAACACTGATCTGGCCGAGCGGATAAATTTGGAAACCATGATTGTACAAAAAAAAGTATTTAAAATCAAGAGACTTCACAGCAGTGCACACCTTAAAAATGAGTTGTGAATCCACAGTGACTCAGAGATGGACGCTTGACGTCACCTGCCACCGGCCGAGTTAATTCACCTTCCCTCGGTCCTGTGAATTATGGCATGTCAGCGGGCACTAACCCCAGCGGCACCCGGCAGACATCGACCACAGCGACCCTTTTTAGGTGACGTACGGCCCCTCGGAGAGACTGCAGCGTGGCAGGCCCGGGGAAACCTGACGGTCACCGCATCCCCCCTCACTGGGATCGGAGCCCCCTGGTGTCCAGCCAGCTAAGTCGCAACACTGTGACCACAGGACACGGGTGAGCGGGACGGGGGGGCGGAGACCCTGGGAAGCCGCAGTCAAGACCGCGCTGCTCTGCCCTGTGGCCCTGCCAGGCCTGCGGTGAGAAAGGGCAGCCTCCAAGCAGGCTCCGGGACGCACACGGCAAGGCAGGAGGGACGAAGAGCTGGCCAGGGCGGCTCTGCAGGAGGCACCATCTGGGCTCCGGACATGCCCAAGACACGCGCCGCCCTCCCGGTGCTCATCACGAGCAGGGCTGGGCAGAACCTGGCCCAACCGAGTCCAAAGTCAGGACACCCGAACCCGGACTGTCACAGAAGGTGACCTCGGGGCCAAAGCGACGGGACAGAGGAAAGAGGCTTGCCGGGCATGCGGCCGACTCGGTTTCACACCAACATCCCGTATGGGCACTGACGGCCAGGAGTAGTTCCTGTGCACTGCCAGGTGTGGCCCCGAACAGGTTATAGTCCACATGCTTTCACAGACGTCCAAAAGGCGTTATCTGTGGCAATTACCACCTAAGGTGCTTTTGCACAACTGGTTTGGGGAGGGGGGTTGTGCAGTGCTCAGGCGGCCCAGGAGTGAGTGTTCATAGCCCCCAGGGCTGCACCCAACATTTCTTGGGGGACTGTGTGCTGCTGAGGACCAAAGGGTCAAACAAGGGTGAGTCCCAGGCAAGGTGAGGGTACCTGAAGCCCCCTGCCTCCCTGGCCCCTGAAGGGTTCAAAAAATAATTGGGTTTTTTGTTTGTTTGTTTGTCTTAGGGCCACATCTGGCGGTGCTCAGGGCTTCCTCCTGGCTCTGCACTCAGGGATCACTCCTGGCGGGGCTCAGGAGACTCCGGTGGGTGCTGGAACACTAGGCTGGTATACAGTAGAAACAACATTCAAAAGAATCTAGACATCCCAGTTGGAAAAGAATGACAGCTCACTTAGAAAAGAATATTCTACCCAAACTTTATACAGCAGCTTAAGAACAGTTATTGTAACAAAAATTTTAGAAAACATTTGCTCCTTGAAAATCAGAGGCAAAACTTGAGCATGTAAGATCTGAATGTCAGCCTTGAGTCTGAAAACCTCCGGAATTATTTCCAATAACTGTAACCTTTTTATTACCATTTTATTAATCAGTTTAGAATATTCAAGCTTTAAATGTCATAATGTAATAACATGGCAAAGATGGATGGGAAAGATGGGAAACAATGAAATCAACAAGCAATAAGAATATCTTACATTTTAATCATAAAATTAAACTTTCTCCATCATCCATCTTACAACAGGCTTCAAACGAGTGCCGAAGTGGATTATTCTGAACTGCTCTGCTTGCCTATTATTTAGAAAGGAGATGCCACAGCAGTTTAGATGTGGCAACTGCCCAAGAAATGATCCGAGACCCTTCCAAGAAGAACGACAATCCCCTTCCAAGAAGGCAGCAGCCGGCCCCCTCACAGCACGGCTGACCCCCACGGGAGCGGGGAGGAAGGAGACACCAACTTTCCCAGGCCCCATGGGGCTGCCTGGAAGTCAGTGGACCCAAAGACTCGGTCCTTTGCAAGGCTCCTTCTCCCTAGGAGGAGGCCGATTTGCTTCCAGTCAGAGCTAAGGACAAAGTCAGGCCAAGGCCAGCACGCAGCCCAGCTTGGGGAGCACTTGCCTTGCGTGTGTGGGGCCCTGGATTTGATCCCCGGCGCTGAAAGAAAAAGAGAAAATTAAACCTGAGCTAGACTCTGACGACAGCACTGCGGCGGCTGGGGTGGGGTGGGGGGAGGGGAGAGCGCAGGCCTGGAGGGTCCCACGGACAGTGAGACGGTCACCGGGACACTTTGGTGTGGTGGCATCATACTCTGAAAACAAGTACTTCGAGCTGTAAACCCACATTAGTCGGCTAATTAAAAGAAGCCACAAAGGAGACGGGCCACACTATTTTACCATCTCAGCAAAGTCAGAGAATAAGAAAATCCAATTCCTCTCTCAGGACACAATTTGGACGGGCCTCACGTGCCCAGTACCCCGAGCTCAAGGCCCGGCACCCAGGCCCTGCCCCATGGCCACCGGACGCTGTCCTGGGTCCCCTGCATCCCGGTGGCCCTCAGCACCACTGGGCCTGAGCAGGGCCACAGTAGCAGGGGTGAGCTGTCACCAGCAGGGAGCCCCAGGCGCTTGAAAACTGCTGAGGGAGAGCCCTCTCAGCCTCCCACCTCCCCCAAAAGGACCTGACCGGGCTTCTCCACAAACCTCAGCATCTAATTGGCACAGGTCAAAAGCAGGAAGGGTGAGAGGTAGAAAGGGCCAGGCTCAATCTGCTCTGAGCACCACCAGGAGTGGCTCCAAGCACAGAGCACCGTCTGCAGCCCCAACCCAAACAAATGAGTCAGTCAATAAAATACATGATCAATAAAAGCAGGAATCCACGAGGATCACAGTCTTGGCTTCCTAATCCAGGAACACGCACAGCTCTGCCCGCGTTTGCGCAGGGAAGAAACACTGATCGCCGGGCCCTGTGACCCGCTGGCCTATGTCATGTGAGCTTGGGGAGCTAAAAGCAGTTACAGGAGGCAGAATGCACACCGAAGGACAAGCCCGTGGGTCTGCTGCAAGGAACATCTCTACGGTTCCGGAAACAACGTGCGACAGCCCAGAGAGCCACAAGCTCCAGGGCAGCGGCCTCACGCAAGTCCCTCCTCCCTGCTGTGAAGACGCCAAAAACAATGCAAGTCACACCTGACACATACCCCTCTGCACACACAAACGGTCACCCCACCACCACCACCACCACCACCATCTGATGGCGAAGCAAAACAAATGCATTTCTCAACTCTCCAGGGCGCCCCTGGCTGGTTCCCACTCCCTCCCGGACACAGGCGGGGAACAGCAGACAGTTAGGGGTTAGACATGCGGGCACACGTGCACAGGCCCGACGCCCTTAAGGGAGCCACCAGCGGCCACTCTAGGCTGCCGGAGGAAGACAAGGAAGCCGGGGGATCTGTGGGACACAAAAGTGAGCGAGTGACCAGATCCACATTGAACTCACTTCTTGTAATGGGAATTTTCTGTGATGAAAGGTAGAAAACTCAATTACCGGTACCTGGGCCATGCATGATTAATGGCTGATGTCAAATCCCCGTTATCCCACAAAATATGCAAACTCCCCCCACCCCTCAGCCCCCAAAGCAACAGAGTGAAGAGGGAGCACGCGGAAAACACAAACGTATTAGGGGTTAGTCACGGAAAGCAATCATACCGTGCAAAGTTCAAGCTTTTTACCAGTTCATCTAATATGCGGTTATTCTTCAAGTCTGGCTCTGTGACTGTCTAGAAAAGGAAAACAACAGATGGGAAAAGGTCAGAAATCATAATTAACTCGCCGTACTCTGGCTTGTGAAAACGTGTCGCCCTCCTCCCGGGAGTCCCCGCCAGGCCTTCCAAGAGGGTCTCCAGAGCCTCTCTCCCGCTCACAGCCCAGGGCCCACATCGGCTGGGTCTCCACCCGAGCACACCCACACGGACCCTTCTGCTGGATATCAACCCTAAGGTCGTTGGCTTCACTGGTGAATTGCCCCTTTCCTCCTCCCAGAGAAGCCTCCCAGGCCCTTGCTAAATCCCCAATTTGGTTAAAGTCTTATTTCAACCTTTCCTTTGGGTTGGATATTAACCCTAAGTGCTTTAGGCTTTGTCAGTGAATTGCCCCCTTCCTTCCTCCCAGAGAAGCTTAACATGCTCTTGCTAGCATCCCGAATTTGGTAAAAGTTTATCTTTAACCTTTCCCTTATATTTTACCTCACACTATCACAGTTCCCCAAGTCAGTTATAAGCCAAAACTTTCTGGTAACTCTAAATTTGCATTGCTTTGTATTTGAAGTGCTGTCTATTTGTACAAGCTTTTCTATTTATTTCCCCTCTAGCCTTTTTATGTTTTACTATAGAGCAATGCTTTT
>JAOXYA010085825.1:0-11214 GCA_028565675.1 Sorex palustris
GTGCTGGAGAGCCGCTCATGGGGGGCAACTGGTGGCCTCGGTAGGGCGTGAAGGACGGACCAGAACGCCCCCCTTCCCATGAGGTTTTAGTGGCCCCGGGATTAAACTTTTTCCTGGGTGGTGGTTTTGGGGAGTGCGAGCACTTATCCTTGCTTTGACTAGAGAGGCCCTTAAAAATCAAAAGGCCTGAACAGTAGGTCAGCAAGGGCGGGGGGGGGGGGCGTTTGTCTTGCACATAGCTGACCTGGATTTGATCTAGGCATCCCATATTGCCCTCCAAGCCCACCAGGAGTAAACTGAGCACTTTAGGCCGTGACCCCCCCCCAAAAAAAAAGGTCTGACAAAAGCTTTGTATCACCTCTGAAAAACACATGTGAAGGCAGAAGCAATAGGATAGCAGGTAGGTACTTGCCATGCCTGCAGCCGACCCAGGTTCAATCCTCAGCATCCCATATGGTTCCTGGAACACTGCCAGGAGTAACCCCTGAGCACCGTTGGATATGCACCCCCCCACCCCCGAATGAAAAAGAGAAAAGGAAAATCCATGTGAGCACCAAGCAGTGCTACCCTGTCACGCCTGGGCCTCTGCTCCCGTTCTCTTCCCATCTCTCCCCTGTGCCTCAGGCTTGTGCTTCTGCTGAAGACTGCCAGGGTGCCCAGGCCCTCCACAGGGCAGCTGTCACGGGCCAGAGCGAAGCCATCAGATTCGTGGTCTCTGAGTTGGGCATCGGCGTGGACGTGCGGGCCGTGTCCACACACCTCACGGCACTTCACTATGCTGCGCAGGTTTGTCCCCTGCCCTGAGCCAGGCCTCAGACAGGTCTTCCCGTGATGTCAGCCAGGTCCTGCGGGCTCCGTGCTATGGAAGAGAGTGCCCATGACCTGCTCTGGAATCTCTTGCGAGTCTGAGGCCTTGTGCCCACTGGATTGGAAGCCTGACTGTATTTGTGGGTGAAAAATGGAGGGAGGTGGGGAAAGTTTTAGGGGCTGGAAAAATTGTACAGCGGATAGGGTGCTTGCCTTGCCCGTGGCCAACCTAGACTCAACCCCCAGCACCCCATGTGGTCCCCCAGGTACCACCAGGCTTGGTCCCTGGGTGCAATCACAAGTACCAGGGGGTGTGGCCACAATAGAAAGCTGTGTTCTGTGTAACTCCTGGATGCTGTGCCCCTCCCCCTTCTAGAATATCAGCTGAGGCTGGAGAGAGCCACAGCATGGCTTCCGGCTCTCTCTCCTCCTGGTAGGTTTCAGGATTCTCTCTCTGTGTGAGGGAAAGGCAACCCCAGGCTCCCCCACATTCAACTCAGGCAAGTGTTTTCTCAGCTGCGCACAGCCCTGATTGTGTGCTTTCCTCGCAGCAGGAAGGAGGTTCTCTGGTGAGAGCAGAGATTGATCTGTGAGGCAGGCCTGGGGGCTGCTGCTGGATTTGCTCTCACCTCGTGGGTCTCTCTGAGTCCTGCCTCCTTGTCTTCCCTAGTCGAGCCGACAGTCTGCTTGGGAGATTCTGGGATTGTGTTTCTCGACGAGTGCAGTTATACCCTGACCCCGAGGGAGATCTGCCTCTAAGGGTAGACGATTTGGGCTACAAAATCAACCTGTTTCATTGTCCTTACATCGCCAGCATCTTAATTCGCTCTGGAAGCTGAGAGTGATGTCAAGAGTCCTTCCACTGTGAAGCGTTGTAGTGGGCTATGTCAGGAGGGTGACGACATCACGAGCTCACCCTTGTTGTCACAGTGATAACATTTATTTCAACACACAGGAAGGCCACATGAGCACGGTTCAGACGCTCTTATCCCTGGGAGCTGACCTCAACTCCAAGGATGGAAGAAGTAGATCAGGTACATTTCATTTTGGATCCACCTGAAAAATTATTAGTAAACGGAAAATGAGTAACACTCGTATCTACATATCCAAGACATCAATTTTAATACATTCCTCTAATAGCTCAGCACCATTTCCTTAAAATATTATCTCCTGTTTGCAGAGCTGGGGAATTGTTACCAGGCAACAGTGATGCCCATAGTTGGGTGCGGCTTCTGTTGTTTTGTACACAACAACACCCACCAGGCATTACACAGATGCCATGCAGATTGTCTCTGTGGAGTGTATTTAAAACCTATAATTATGGGGACTGGGAAGTTGGCGCAGGAGGTGAGGCACTTGCCTTGCGTGTGACTGATTCCTGTTCTGGTTCGATTCCCAGGACCACATATGGTGCCTCTGGTACTGCCAGGGATGTCCCCGAGGCTCCTTGGAAAGACCCAAAACATATAAAAGTGTCACACAGCCCAATAGAGAGTTTGAAGGGCAGGGCCCGGGCTGCTCGCCAAATGCCTGAGTTCTACACTGGCACCAAGTGGTCCCCTGAGTGCTGCAATGCGCCCCCACCTCAACATCGCCCCAAGATGTGTATTTTTCTATCTATGGCACTGTCTTTGACTCGGGATCTTGAAAGGTCTTTCCGGAGGTGATTCTTCAGACTCGGACTTTATGTCTCTCTGAGGCTCTCCAGACCTGGACGGATAGTTCAGAGGCCTGGATCCCGCCTCTTGCCTGCTTGCTGCCCCTCCCACCCCATGTGCTCCCCACCCATCCCCAGTGCCGCTAACAGAGCCCTGTGGTTCCTGCGTACCTCCAGGGTGGCCCAGCTGGCCCCCATTGGCTGATTCCCAACCAGCCTCCAGGAACAAGGAGTCCCGGGGCCAGAGCAATAGTATAGCAAGTAGGGCATTTGCCCTGCATGAGGCCGACCCAGGTTCGATCTCCGGCATCCCATATGGTCCCCCAAGCACCGCCAGGAGTGATTCCCGAGTACAGAACCAGGAGTAACCCTGAGCATTGCTGGGTGTGGTCCAAAAAGAAAAAAAAAAGGGCATCCCGCCCAGCGCGAAGGAAGCGTTTGGGCCCATCCTTGCCAAGTCCTGGGGCTCACTACTGAGTGGAAGGCAGGCAGGCATTGAATGCTCCCCAAGAGCATTGGAGAGCTGAGTCCCTGTTCTTTCCCCCAGCCCTGCATCTGGCCTGCGCGGGGCAACACAGGGCCTGTGTGGACTTCCTCCTGCGGGCCGGCCTGCGGGACAGTCGAGACGGAGAGGGCGCCCTGGCTCGGCAGCTCACACAGAGAGCAGACATCCTGCGCTGCTTCGACCAGGAGGAAGTGGCTGAGTCCAGTCTGCCTGCGGACGCTCCCAGAGAAGCTGCCCAGTGGGCACAGAAGGCGTGGGGCCCAGTCATGCTCCCGTGACCTGCATTTTGTTTCTTCCCCTCGCATGGAATTAGGGGATGTGGGAGCTCTCGGGAACGTGGCTCCTGTATGGCAATGATGGAGGATTCATATTTATGTGAGATATCGTATAATAAATACATAGTATGGCCATGGTCGTCAAAATGCAATAAGTTACAATTAGCTTGAACCCTAAGACATATATTTTATTTTTTCTTGGCCCTACAGTGGAATAAGTGAGCTCTGTAGAAAGGAAGGAAATACTTCTATTCATTACAGGCTTTTTACTTTCTACTTTTTGTTACTGAATTACAGTGAGATACAGTTACAAAGTTGTTGATGATTTGGTTTTACAATGAGATACACAGTTACAAAGTTGTTAATAATTGTGTTTCACAGTCATATAATGTTTCAACACCCAACCCTTCACCTATGCACATTTCCTTTTTTTTCTCTCTCTCTCTTTTGGGCCGCACCTGGCAATATTTAGGGGTTACTCCTAGCTCTGGCTCTGCACTCAGGAATTAAGTCCTGGCAGTAATCTGGGGAGGAGGGGCGGGGGGACACGGGACGACACCATATGGGATGTTGAGGATTGAACCTAGGTCGGCCACGTGTAAGGCAAGCGCTCTACCCACTGTACTGTACTATCGCACTGGCTCCTCACCTGTGTATATTTCCCACCACCAATATCCCCAGTTTCCCTGCTACCCCCCCCCCAGCTTTTCTCTAAGGTACTTTTCCTCTCTCCCTCCCTTCCACCCTCCCTTCGTCCCTTCTTCTCTCTCTCTCTCTCTCTTATTCTCTCTCCCCCTCCTTCTCCCCCACCCCCTTTTTTGGGCCTTATGGTTTGCAGTACAGGTACTGAAAGGTTATCCTGTATCTCCCTTTATTTCCTTTCAGCTCTCAGTTGTTCAGAGTGATCGTTTCCAACTATCATTACCATAGTGGCCCCTTCTCTGAGTTCAGACTTTTGTAAGGAATCACTGAAAAGTCATTGAATATCAAAGTCATGTGTTTGGGGCCTGGACAGAGGACAGTGGGGAAGGCACTTGACTGACAGAGGGCGATCGACCTGGGTTCAGTCCCTGGTACCACACAGGATTCCCCCAAGCGTCACCAGGAGTAAAGCCCTGAGCACCTCCAAGTGTCGCCCAAACACCCCCGCAGGTCACACTTGAGGACCTGCAGGAGTTCATTACACACCCACCTGCGCAGGCGTTGTGCTATGCCAGGGAACCCGCCAGAATTTCTGGTTCTTGATTATCTCCAGATGGTGTTAGCTCCTTCCCACCCCCAACAACCAAATAAATGTCTTGGAAGAAACTCAGCTTGATGGGAGAATCCTCCCGAGACTAAGTCACACAGGGCCCCGTTTGAGTAGTGGCTGCCCTTTTCTTGCTGTTCCAGAGAACTGTCACTGTGCCCTTCATAGTGAGGGTTGTCAGGAGCACACAGCTGTGCTGGACCTGACCGGCCTCTTCGGTGCTTGGGAAGCCGCTGTATTTGCACTAACACCATGTGAGACCCCCAAACATCTGCAGCCTGGCTTTTGGCCTTCCAGACTGGCTGTGATCATGGTCTTCCAGAGAGTTCTCCATCCAGTAGCCCCAAAGCCGTGATTCAGCAACCTCGGAAGCCACAGATACTGTGATGCCAGTGAGTGGCAGGGCTGGAGACAGTTCCAAGGGCTGGAGCATATGCTCTGGGTGCTGGCGGTCTGGGTTCTGTCCCAGGACCCCTGGGAGTAACCCCTGAGCACTGCAGGGTGTGGGTCAAAAAACCAAAATTAACAGCAACTGGCAAAGGAAGTATTAACATTTCTCTGTGACTGCAGAACTGGTGTTGACAATTGTGATAGCATTAGTTCCCTCGCTTCCTCACCAGAGTCCCTTTTCTTCCTTGGGGACTTGAGAGTCGCCTCAATGTGGCTTCTCTGAAACTGCAGAATGTTTCCTGGCTGCTCTGTCAAGTTTCACTCCCTTGAGACAGGTAGTAGAGCAGGCAGAGCACTTGCCTTGCATGGGGCCAGCTTGGGTTCATCCTCAGCACCCTAAGCTTATGATCCCCCAACCACAGCCAGGAGTGATCTCTGAGCACAGAACCAGGAGTAAACCCTGAGCACAGCCAGGTGTGGCCAAAAAAAAAAAAAAGAGTAAAGTGACAAAATGTTTCATTCCCTAAATCTTTTCCATCTTGCACTGCCAGGGATTAAACTCAGGGCGTCACACATGTGAGTGAGTGCCCTGCCGCCGAGCCACGCCCCCCACTTCCACCCCTCAATCCCTCTTCAACGTTTTCTCTCCCCTTGACCCATTACTCAGCACTTCCTGCTACCAGGAATGTCGCACATCTTGATCAGTTATCCATGTGTCCCACTAAAACTGGAGCTTCGTGGGCATGGCAGCGCCAGGTCTCTCCCCGGCTGTCACCCGCTCTGGCTCAGGAGAAGAGTGTGGGCGTGGGGGCAGCCTCCTGCGGGGCTTCTGTGGCCCTGGCCTCCATCTGGCCCTCCTGGCCTTCTCGAGTTTGAGCAGGCGTTGACTGCCCGGTTGCCCCCTCCCCAGAAATCCCCCTGCGTGACCCTGGGATCCTGGCCGCTCCTGGAGCGTGCCCGGACTCAGGGGCTGTTCTGAATCGTGTGTGGGCTAGCCACAGGAAGGAGACGAAGAGGAGAGAACTGCTGACCACTGGGCCTAGACGGCAAAGCAATCCTTGCACACAGCTTCCCAGAACTCCGGAAAGGAAGGGCAGGACAGAACCTGAGTGATGCCAGGATGGTACCAGGAGCCACCAGTAGGTGGCAGGCCAGAGAACGTGCACCCCTTCCATAACCACTTGTTTTTCCCACTGGACTGAACCAAGGACTGCAGGCTTGTGCTATAAGAGCCAGCTCCAGAGCAGACCCAGGAACGGGCCTCTCCTCACAGGGCTTTTGGTTCATAACAGAGTCAATAATGAACTGAAAACAGCCTGTCATCCCACCATCAGAGATGCCCAGGGCTCAGGGCTTGGGGCTCAGCAGGGTACGTGCTTGTCAAAATGCAGCTTCCCTGACTCTGTTCCAGACAGATCCCATGCTCTGCAGAACTTTGTAAAAATATTTGGGGTTCTGAGTAACCATACAGGAGTAAGGTGTCCTGCTTTGCCTGCAGCTGAGCAGGGCTCCACCTCTAGCACCAAGCCCTCCAGCAGTGATCCCTGGGCACAGAACCAGGAGGATCTCTAAGTGCTGTTAGGGACGGCCCAAAGCAACAAAAACAAAATTTATTAATTTTACTTTATTTAAACGCCACGATTTACAAAGTTGTTCATAATGCAGTTGTGACAGGCATTCAGTGTTCCAACACTAATCCCATCACCATTGTCACCTTCCCTCCACCACTGTCCCCATTTTTCCATTCACCCCCAAACCTGCCCACTTAGCAGGCGGCACAGAATAATTTTATATTGCCTGTTACAAATAAATACCTAATGAAATTATCAAAGAACACTACAGACATACTACAGTGAAAGAAATGTTGTGAACTTTTTTATATTTCACCATCTCAGTCCTTTTCTGAGGGTTTATCAGCTGTTTATTGGTGAGCCTTCTGTGGTATAGTTGTTATTTGCATGTGGCTGGTTTCAGTGTTGATTTCCCATCTAATTTGGTGTGCTCGGGGCTGGAGTGATAGTACAGTGGGTAGGGCGTTTGCCTTGCACATGGCTGACCTGGGCTCGATTCCCAGCATCCCATATGGTCCCTTGAGCAATGCCAGGAGTAATTCCTGACTGCAGAGCCAGGAGGAACCCCTGTGCATTGCTGGGTGTCACCCAAAAAGCAAAAATAAATAAATAAATGTAGTGTATTCCTCCTTGGATGACAGTAGTGTGGAATTTGGAGGTGTTACAGGGCCAAATGTGGCTGCATGCTCCAGGAAATGTAGGATCTGTAGAACTGAGCCCACGGTTGACAGGCCATGGTCATGGGAAGTGAGTGTGGCTGAGGAGGCTTCTGCAAGTATGGGGGGAGGTTGCCAAGCCCCACTCCGAGAAGCCCCCAGAGGTCTCTGTCTGAAGACTGGTGCAGCTGGAATTTTTATCCGTTTGGTATCTCTGCAGAGAGGATTAGAGAAGCAGTGGTGTTGGGCTGTTGGCATGGCAGCAGCTCTGGGGTGTGGGTGCAGCTGCTGAGACTTCAGCAGGGCGGGGACTGGATCCTCCCTCCCGGGGGCATCCCAGAGCACAAAAACAAACTTTGTGAATATTTTTTCATTTCTTTTATATTTTTGTGAAGCAAAAAAGATTTAATTGAAAGAAATTTAGAGAAAGAGATATGAGGGGAGAGAAAGGATGTGTGTTCAAGAGAGAACGTGGGCTTCTCCGGAGGGGAAGTCTGGAAATTTTTAACAACTAATGATCTGTAAGTATTTATTACTGGAATGGGTGGGTGGGAGTGAACCCTAAGTGGTGCCTGAATAGAACCCAGGTTGTGTGAAGGCAAGTCCCTTTTCCACTGACCTATCTGGCTCTGTGATCCCATGACGTGACTATTGCTCAAGAAGGGGGAAGTAGGGGCTTCTACCATGGCCCCGACAGGTAGCATTACTGCCTACTGGGCATGAGTGCCAGAAAAAACTTTCCAGGCATTTGGCTGCTTGCAGCCCAGAGAGAGGCAGCAGACAGAGATCTGGGGAATAACATGGGGTACCAGCCTCACCTGCTGCCACTCAGTTTCCCCAGAAGATGCCTCACTGCAGAGGGACACTGGGACGAAGTCGGAAGGAGCAGGCGCCATGGAGCACCGTCATGCTGGCCCTTTGGGTCATTTTCCTTCAGGTGGGCAGAAGGAAACCAGAGTTCTGAGCAAAGGAGAAATGAAGACTAACCTGTTGTTTCTGTTTGTCTTGTTTAGGGGCCACACCCAGCATTGCTCGGGGGTCTACCGCTGGGCTGGGGGGGGGGGGATAGAAACCTTGTGGTCAGCATGCATACTCCAGCCCTCCCAGCCATCTCCTTATCCCATATTATCTCTGTGTGCAGGTGTGTGTGTGTGTGTGTGTGTGTGTGTGTGTGTGTGTGTGGTGTGGTGCTGGGAATGGAACACATGAGTCATGAGCTCGACCCCTGAGCCACAGCCCCAACCACTACTGAGATCAAATGATCCTTCCTGTATGCCTCCTGAGCTGGGGGAAAAGGCAGCTGGGATAGAGAAGTCAGTGATGGTTGGAGGGATCACTCGGGAGGGAGATGGGTACTGAATAAGCAAAGGACCAGATATGATGACCTTTCAGTACCTGTACTGCAAACCAGAATGCCCCAAAGGAGAGAGTAAGAAGGAAATTGCCATAGAGGCGTGGGGTGGGGTGGGGTGGGGTGGGGTGGGGTGGGGGGGGTGTGGAGGGAGGGAAACTGGGGACACTGGTGGTGGGAAATGTGCACTGGTGGAGAAATGGGTGTTCAATCATTGTATGGCTGAAACTCAATTATGAAAGCTCTAGCTATATCACACGGTGATTCAATAAAAACAACAAACAAAAAATACAAATTCCTTCCCTCCCTCCCTTTGTTTCCCTCCCCTCCTCCTCTCCTCTCTCCCTTTCCCTTTCTTTCCTTCTTTCAACTCTCCTCTCTTCATACCTGGAGATGCTGGAATCCATGTGAAGGGCAAGAGACTGGCCTTGACATATCTCTTCCACGATCTCTCTGACCTCTGTCTTACATTTTTACACTGGAAAATAGGCCACTGCCGGAGCTCATCAAGAATCACCTCCCTGCGGGTCTCAGAATGGGTCTCCAGCCAGAACAGACACTCCTGTACCCAGTGAAGGGGCTCAGGCTGCCCTTTGGAAATCCCCACTTTGTCTGTTAGAGACCTATGGAACCACGCCCATCCCCACAGGGCTGGCCTCCTCTGTGTTAGGGGGTGGGGACCCACCTTCCCTTGGGGCCTTACTCAGTATTTCCAGCACCTGCAAAGCCCCAAGGGAGTAACTAAACACTAGTCCCAGGGTCCTCAGCCTTGCTCCTTGGCTTAGTTGGCAGTGGGAGGGAGCTGCCAGTCCGGGGGTTGGGGGGCAGGCTGTGGGGCCTAGCAGACACCACCCAGGGTGCCAGGGATCTGGTCCATGCCTGTCCCAGATGGTAGGGTGACCACAGTCACCCTCTTGGCCCAAAGGGGAGGGGGTATTCCCTGTAGGCAAATGACACCCTCCCTAGGGTTGACCTGGAAAACACCCTGGAGCAGTTCTTCCTCTTTCTAAGTCCCTGAGTGTTGAGATCACTCCAGCAGTCTGAGGTTGGGGTTCAAACCCCGGCCAACATGGTTCTGGCCGAGAGGTCAGTGGGGAGGGCGCTTCCTTGCATGTGGCTGGCCTGTGTTTGATCCGGCATCCCATATGGTCCCCTGAACACTGCAATGAATGATTCCTGAGTGCAGAGCCAAGAGCAACCCCTGAACATTGCCAGGCCAGGTGTGGCCCCAAAACAAAACAAAAGAAAAAAAAAAGGAAATGTGAGTTAGCTTCTGCAGTGAATGGTTAGAGCAAATTCTGGGAAGGTGAGCCTTCAATGCGTGGCTAGCTTTGTCCCCTGAGGGGACGAGTCTTGACCCTCCAGCAGGGTGGGGAGGTCATCAAGAATGGCTGAAGTTGTGCCAGGGTTGGGGGTTTCTGAGACACCCTAAGACTCAGGGTTGGCTCTTTCAAGATTTTGTTCAGGGCTGGAGTGATAGTACAGCAGGGAGGACACTGGCCTTGCACACAATCACCCTGGATTCAATCCCTGGCATCCTAAATGGTCCTCCAAGTGGGCCAGGAGTGATCACTGAGCAGGTGTGGCCCAAAAACAAAAAATAAAAAAGATTTTGTTCAGGGCCAGAGAGACAGACTAGGGTTTGGTCCCTGGCACCACATCTGGGGTTCCTTAAGCTCCACCAGGAGTGACCCTGAGCACAAAGGCAGGAGTAATTCCTGCGTCCAGCCAGGTGTGGCCCAGAAACCAAGTGTCTGTCTCTACAGATCCCTACATCAATATCCAGCACCTCTGGGAGATGTCCCCAAGCACTGGCCCAGGAGGACCCTGAGCACTGTCAGGTATGGCCATATAAACAACAACAACAAAGGAAGGTTTGATCTCACGATGTTACAGTCAGAGCAGAGAGCACATGTGGGTGCGACTGGAGGGTTCCAGAGTGTTCTTCCTGCTATTCACCAGTCTCTCGCTCCCCTAGCCCCATGGGAGGAGACATGCATGGCTGGAGCTCAGGCCCCAGAGCCCGGTGGGGTGAGAGAAATGGAAGGGTCCAGTTTCTGTGTCTCCCCCCCAGTGGAAAGGCTCCTTCCTGTCAACCGTTTGCCCCTCTCACAGGTCTGCACTGTCCAGCCAGGAGCAGTTGGGGGCATAGCTGGGTGAGAGGGCCAGGGCAGATGCCAGGTTTGTGGTGGCATCCAGCCGAGGCTGCAGCGGGGACCTCAGCTCCCCTGGGGCCAGGCAGGAAGTAACAGTTCCTTCCTGCGGATCGTCCTGGCTGCCTGACCCATTCTCCAGCTGCACTTCCCTCCTCAGCATCCAAATATGGACGCAGGCACTGGGTCAGCGTGGAACATAGCTGAGGTGCTGAACAAGGCTGACATTTTCCAGGGCAGCAGGCTGTGCTCGGGTTCCTGGTGCCGGTGCCAGCACGTGCCCTTCCCGCTGCCCTATTTATCTAGTCTCACTTCATTCAGTTCTTACTGGTGTCTGTCTTCCACCTAGAACCGGGTGGTACAGAAATTCTGTGGAGCCTTCTGAGTCTTCCATAGCAGCGAGACCATGTTGTGTCCCGACAGCCTGTGCTCAGTTTCGCCACACCCTGGTTCACTGGGAGTTGGTGGACTTGTTTCATCTTGCATGTGAAGCAGATAGCCATCGTGCTGGGGTGAAGCTCTGGGAAAGATACTTATTAAATTTAATGTGTTTATATTCATGTCTGATACCAAAAAAAAAACTCAGATTATAATTGAGCA
>JAOXYA010085832.1:0-11214 GCA_028565675.1 Sorex palustris
ATCCTGTTGTTCGTCGATTGCCTCAAGCAGGCACCAGTAACGTCTCCTTCATCCTAGCCCTGAGATTTTAAAGTGCCGTATTCAAGGCTATTTCAGGGTTAGGAGAAAGAGACCCATCATTGTTACTGGTATTGGACATATTGGGTACACCACAGGGAGTTTGCCAGACTCTGCCGTGTGGGCAGGCTACATTCAGTAGCCTGCCAGGGTTGTCCAAAATAAGAATGAGATAATAAGATGTTATACATATTATTAATTATAAAAACATAGTGAGAACCCAAACAAGGCAGGATGTAGGTCTCCCCTCGGTTGGTCATCCTTGGGCCAAAGGTTCCACTTTATCCATAAATCTTTATTTAGCCTGAGAGTGACGGCAACTTTCTTTACAGATGTTCTCAAGGGCTGAGTATGGAAAGGCAGATGCAGGGCCCACCAAGACCCCCTGGAAAGACAAGCTCACCCTTGTGGGGCGATAGGAGCAGTGGTCAGTGCAGAGGTTCAGAAACTTTTAGCAGAGCCTGGTAGGGCTGTAACTCCTGAGACAGAACTGGCAGGAGCCTATCCTGGTGTTCAGACAGCAGGCATTGGCATATTATGCCAGAGACTAATGATGAAAGGTTCTGGATGCTCAACCCAGGTGACCTGAGGCCAAATAAATCAGTGAGGAAGAAGGCTCCCTGGAGCCTAAAGGGGTTTTCACTAGAAATTTTGGTTTGGGAGCCACAACTGGCTGGGCTCAGGGCTCACTCCTCCTGGCTCTGCACTCAGGGATTACTCCTGGAATGCTGGGGATTGAACCTGGGTTGTGCAAGGTAAATGTACCCACTGTACCATCACCCTAGGCCCCTGCCCAACCCCCGTGCAAAAAAAGGGGGAAAAAAAGCCTTTTTCAAGACAGAAACTTTTCAAAGATGTCTGGCAGTATTTTGAAGAATGAATTCACGTGCCCTAACTTTGTAATGGGAAGCAGCAGGCGTCGTTTTAAGATGGTTGAGGCATACACCTGTATCAGGCTAACTTGAGGGGAAGGGACTGTATATCCTGGACCAGAGTAGATCCCTCAAAACTATGAAGCAGACCACACACTCCCCAAAGAAAAGGCAGCATGGGGCTAGAACAATAGCACAGCAGGTAGGGTGTTTGCCTTGCATGCGGTGGAACCAGGTTTGATTCCCAGCATCCCACATGGCTCCCCGAGCACCGCCAGGAGTTAATTCCTGAATACATAGCCAGGAGTAACCCCTGTGCATTGCCAGATGTGATCCAAAAAGCAAAAAAAAAAAAAAGGTAGCAAAGGGTCAGCACCTAATGGTGAGACTCCAGGTTTGAGAGGACTACATCATCACACAGAAAATGTGACTGAAACTCAACATATTTGACTCACAGGCTTCATGGGCTTAAATCTCAAATATTAACCAAACCCTCTGTCATTGTTATTTTGTTTTACTTTCTTTTTTATTTTTAATTTCTTTTTTTCTTTGTATCAATATTATTTAACCCAGCACTCTGTCCTGCTGCCTTCCCAGTTAATTCAGAAAACTTTTCCCTGGGCATAGAGTGAAAAAGTGAGCACGACTCTCATTGCTCACACCCAGGGCAAGTGAAATGAACTGTCCAATGACCCGAGAGGAGCCCAAAGGACACCACAGGGACCTGGAGGGGTGGGAAAGCGGACGGTTTGTCTTGCTGCTTCTTTCAAGAACTGTGCAACCTTCTTTTCAGCAGTTGAACCATGTTTCACACATGCTGGGTCAGGGTTGGGGCTAGTACAGCAGCAGAGTACCTGCCCTAGGTGTGAGGCTGTGAGTTTGACCCCCAGCACTGCCTCACACAAACCCAGGTGCAGAAACCAGCAGTACTGTCCTCTGGGGACCCCAGGGTCATGGCACTGACTTTCATCAAATAAGGTGCAGGATGGTGAGGTGACAGTTGGCGCAGGACAGCAGCTGGGTTAACAGCATGTCAAGATAGTGTGTATCCATAATGAAGTATTAGTGTGTTGAGTCTTGGGTTTGTTTGTTTTTGCTTTTTAGCGATGCTCTGGGGTCACTCCCAGCTCAGCTCTCAGGAATTACTCCTGGCAGTGCTCAGAAGACCCTATGGAGTGCCAAGAATGAAACCCAGGTGCGCTATGTGCAAGGCAAATGCCCCACATACTGTGCTATGGCTCTATGGTGAAGTATTGTTGTCCCTCCATAGTGCTCAGACCACACCAAGGTTTATGGGGTGCAAAATTGTTGCAAAATTCCTAAGTCACACGGTCTCGGGATAACTCTGGTCGTACAGCTCCCATCCTACCCCTTGTCCTTAGATTTGTCTCTAAAAGAAAGTTTAAAGTTTTTCAGAGTTCTCCTTCATTTTTAAAATTCAATTAAGGGCATAGGGAGGGGGAGGGAACCACACCTGGTGATGGTCTCAGGGAACCATGCAATGCCAGGGATCTGGTGATGGTCTCAGGGAACCATGCAGTGCCAGGAATCAAACCCAGACCTCCCATATCTTACACACACACACACACACACACACACACACACACACACACACACAGTCATTTTGGATCCATCACTGGTTTCCCAAGATATGGCAACAAAACCCTCCTATCCCAAGGTCACACCAGTACTGAAGGGCCATCACTTCCTGTAGCACGAGATTGAAATGAAGGACCTGGGGCTCTCTCCCCACCTCTCTGGGTTCCCAGTAGTTTCTGCCATTGCCTTCTTAATTTTTTATTTAAAAAAGTTTACTGAGGCTGGGAAGATAGTATACCTAATAGGGCATTTGCCTTCCATGCAACCGGCCCAGATTTGATTTCCGTTATCCCACATGGTCTCCTGAGCACTACCACAGGTGATACTGAGCACAAAGTCAGAAACAAGCCCTGAGCATAGCTGGGTGTGCCACTCCCCCACTCCCTCCCTATGCACCCCCCTCCAAAAAAAAAAAAACCACAGCCAACCAAGATTGTTTATTGACAGGATGGAAATAGCACACCACCAATCCCAGTTCAATCCCCAGCACCATATATGGTCCTCCAAGGCCCATCAAGAGTGACCCCTGATTATAGAGCCAGTACTGCCAAGTATGACCTAACTAACACCCCTAGCCCCCCCCCACACACACACATCATAATTTACTGGATACCCACTTGCATGCCAAGACTCAGTTCTAGGTGCCATGTCCACAGGATGAAACAAGTAAAATGCAGTTTTTCTCGCAAAGCATCCTCTCCCAATGAGGAGGAACAAAAAAGTCTCATCCAGAAATGAGCACTTTCTTAGAAAGGGAAACATCGACCCAGGGAACAAAATTCAGGGGGCTGAAGTAGAACAGAGTGAGAGGAAGAAAAGCCAGGTTAGTCAGAGAGGTGTTCTGAAGGAAGACAGCTCCGTGGGGAACTGAAGGGATCAAACACAAAGGCAGTGAGGAAGGGAACTGAAAGCAGACCTATGTGAGAAGGGGCAAAGGGCTGAGAGGATAAAGACAGGTGGGAGTCTCCCTCCCCGCCCCAAGCAGAACCCCAGCAGTCGAACACCTCCAGAACCCAACCGCCACCATACTTAAAGCCACTCTCCACACGCTCGGATGACCTCACCCAAGAGGGGGATTGGCCTCACTCAAGATGGGATGAACCTCACCAGAGAGCAGACCGGCAGGAAAACCCAGGTATGTGGGAGCCTGTGACTGAGATCTCCAAGCCTGCTGGATCAGGACTGGGCCTTTTCCTCTCAGCTCCTCAGTTTTCCAGTAGCTCGGCAGTCACACCCACAAACTGCCCCCTGGTGCCATGTAATCTCATCAACAGCCAGGACCCAAAGACTATAAACTAAAGCTCCTGGAAGAGAGTGATAGTATTTCCAGAGCGTACAGCCGCAAATGTGGCCGCATGACCTTTTATACTCTACCTCACTTACTTATCATAAGTATCACACATTTGTTTGGTGTCTAACATACTTGCTGTGTATTTTCTTATATTCGGGCTTAAATGGCTCCAGAATGAAATACAACAACCCTCACACACTTACCTCTTATTGTGGTAGGAAGGTGGTCAGTGGTGCGACTGGTGTTTGAATATTATCTGTAATGAACTATTGTGAAGCACTTTTATGAAACCATATATTAAAAAAAAAAAGACAGGCAGGTGGGACGGGGGCTGGAGACCAGGGCACTGGGACCACATTACGGGGAGGGGCAGGAACCTGTGAGAGCAGAAAACACAGGCAAGTTTGTGGAAGCAGCTCAGCCACTTCAGCCATAGCAGAGCTATGGGATGTCAAAGACCGAGAACATGAACATAGGCTTCCTGAACATCCTTCAACTACATTTGGACTGTTCTGGTGATGAGACTCACAGCCTCCCCCGCCCCCCCCCCCACTACCCCACACAGCCTCCTGAAGTTCTTCCTTATACGAAGCCAACATCAGATTCTCTGTGACTTCTTGGCCTCCCTCTAGCACTCCCACTCAGTATGTTTATTTAGTCCAAGAATTCCCTTCTTAGGCAGGTCAGGACGAGTTTGGTTATTCATCTGACTTTGACTTTTCTTCTAGGAAATCTCACATGTCCAAAGGCATGGAAAAAAACAAAGTTCCTTGTACTTGTGACTGGTTTTAATAACCATCAACTCAGGATCTATTGTCTCCATCTGACATTTTGGTTTCTTTCACCCACTTGGTCATTACATGATTGTGCTGGTGGATGGAAGGTGTGGGGGAGATAGGGTGTGGTTTGGGTCACCCCTGGCAGTGCTCAGGGCTTACTCCGGGTTCTGTACTTAAGGATCACTGTGGCAGTGCTCAGTAGACCTTACCTAGAACCAAATCCTGGTTAACCACAAGAAGGCAAGAGCCTTAACCCTGATATGATCTCTCTGACCCCTTAAATTTTTTTTCCTATACCTGAGTCCTCACTCAAAGGCACAGGTAAGTCCAGATCTAGTTCACAGCCACCCACTGGCTAAAGTCAGATCAGACTAGAATCTAGGCCTCAAGCTTCAGCTGTCTCTGGCCCCACTACCTTCCAGAATCCTCGGGAGAATGTGCTCCGTGGGACAAAGAGCAGGATATCAGTCATTAGGGCTAGTGGCTGTGTCTAGTGTCTAGCTGTTTGTTTTGTGGGCCACAGAAACCACGGACAGACAAGCATCAATTGGCAAACAATTATCAGCTGTTGTTCTCTCGGGCTCTGCTGCTTTCAATTACTTCCCAAGTCTCTCCCACTTCCCGAGATTACACTGGAAATCATTTGTCTCTGCTCTTAATCAATTTCTGCACTATGAAGGATGATGTAAATGAATTAGTTAGAAATGTAAAATGTGTGTAAATATTAAAGATTCATAGACATATTAGAAGTGAGACACTGTCTGTTATTCAAAAAGCCACAAAATATCTCATTTAGAGAAGACACTTCATAAAATATACATCTTCAAAATTCAGCAAAGTGCTGTTTACCACTGCTTCCACTTGAGGAACAAAGACTCCAAATGGGAAATAACTGAAGACACAAACGCACACAATACTCCAGATAACATACAGCAGCTCAATGTCTTCCTGGTAATTCTCTTTGTGGTTCCTAAACCACACACCAGGGAGGGAGTAGAGTTCCAATGTGCACAGTGCAGGGAGGACCCCAGGGCGGTGTGGGGATGGGGTGGAGGTCCTTTCCTGGAGTCAATGACAGAGGGGTATGGGGAGCCGGGGCCTTGGAGCCTCAGAAAGCACACAGTCCAACTTCTCCGCACAGTTGCCCTCAGCTGTCAAACCATTTGCTTCTTTTGGCGAGAGGCGCTCCTTTAGAAGGTCCCAGTAATTTCTGCTTGTACTGTTCGACCATCTGGTTGAAGCGCATCTCTGCCTTGTTTCTCTTAGGTGCCTTTTTCTTAGGTGGCTACAAATGCAAGGAAACAAAATCATTTTCAGACGAAGAGCATCCGACTCTCAGGCCTCCAAAGTGAGAAAACAAGCAGGTCCAAAGATCTTGCCCACCACGTGAGGGGGCTCTGAGATGCTCACGAGAACTCCCCACGGGGAGAGCAGATCTGGATGCCCGAAAGCAGCTCCCCCAGAGTAATTCGGAGCCTCAGAGGCTTTCGCCCCTGGTTCTCAAATGCGCCCATGAGTGTTCTGGACATTATTACCTGCCTTTCCCCTCATCGAGATTACGATTCACAGGATTTCAGAGCTAGAGCACTGTAAAATGGGATGATGAGTGGAAAGACAATACTTCCTCCTTAAAACAAAGGAAGCTGCGAAGGCAAAAGAGAGCCTGGCCTCAAGTGTTTAAGAACAGGTTTGTTTTTTTTTGGGGGGGGGCGGGGCTAGAGAGAGAACACATTGGGAAGGGCGTTCGCCTTGCATGTGGCTGACCCAGGTACGATCCCCAGCATCCCCTCTGGTCCCCTAAGAGTGATCCCTGAATACAGAGCCAGGAATAACTCCTAGGTATCACCAAATCAAAACAAGAACAGACTTGTTTTTAAAAGGAGGACCCAGTGCACATTCTCCACCAATTCTCCCCCTGCCTCCATACTCTCTATTTTTGAGCATTAGGGTTTGCAATACAGATACTAAGAGGTCCTTTATATTTGGTCCTTTATGTACTTTCAGCACACATCTCCCATCCCGAATGATTCCTCCAACCATCATTGTCTTAGTGATTTCTTCTCTATTCCATCATGTGCACTGGTGGAGGGATGGGCGTTTGATCAATGTATGACTGAAAGTCAAACATAAAAGCTTTGTAACTGTATTTCATGGTGATTCAATAAAAAAAAAGTTTAAATAAATAAACAAAAAGGTGAGAAATAAAGACCAAAAAAAAAAAAGAGGACCCATTTCAGAGGGCTGTGTGCACTCCTAGAGCCTGACGCTCCGAGATGCACTCTGAGGGTTGTTGCCAAGCAACACATCACCAGAGACACTGCTGGGTGAGAGTCTGTTTTACGGGAGGGGTGCAGGATGGGAAGCATGTACTGGGAAAAAGGTAAAACCAGACCGCAGCTGAAGCTGAGTAACTGGTGAATGGGGCCGTCACCTCCCTATTCTTACTTTTAGGACAACATGCCTCAAGAATCTCTCTCTATATATAAATACTACAGTCATGCAGCCAGAAACTGTTTCTCTCAGCTCAGGGAGGACTAAAGAGGCTGCCAGCCCCCACAGAGCTGGGCTGCCCAAGTACTCCGTGGAACACTCACCTGTTGGGAAGGTGATTTCTGTTTCTCCTGCTTCCGCTGATTGATCTGGGGCTTTGGCTTTTTCAGAGGGAGAGACTTGATTTTGCCTTTGTCCCGTAACCTGCAGTAAGATGTCAAGTAAGTGTCACCCCTGCCTTCCTTCTCTAATTGGCACCCTGGAGGTTCTCTTAAACCCAGAAGAAAAAAATATCCTTTTCTTATACCAGCTCTTTCTAAGCCCAGGATAAGAAAAAAGAGACACTGCCACAGAATTTCCTAGGAGTGTATAATGCGTATATGATTTTTTTTGGGGGGGGGAGGGAGCAGTGTTTTGATTTAAAATCTCAAAGGTACCTCCCAGATCACTTAATAAGTACTTCATACAGATCTACTTTGGTTCATAACATTAAGCTGATGCCCCAAACAGACTCATAAGGGAACCAGAAGCAGATGGAGCTCAGCTTAAAGGAGAACCTAAAAGTGAGCGGGTCTTCAGAAGACAGAAATAGCAGGAAAGCTAGTTCTAGAAGGCTCCAAGGCCCCTCTGCCAGTCTAGCCCTGTTTCCCTTGGTGCAAGAGTACCAACCCTCCCAATGAAGAAGTACTCGCACATCAACCCTTCCGGGGGACTCACACAGTACCAGGCTTCCTTTCATCTAAGCATACCACCAAGAGGGAAAGCGCAAGGCAGAAACAATCCCAACCACCCACTATCACAAGTCCCATCTGTGTCT
Source organism: Sorex palustris (assembly GCA_028565675.1). NCBI lineage: Eukaryota > Metazoa > Chordata > Mammalia > Eulipotyphla > Soricidae > Sorex > Sorex palustris. The sequence goes on from JAOXYA010085832.1 coordinate 7,906, forward strand.
CACCGGATTTTGGGGCCTCGATGAGATGGGAGCACCAGGACCTTCCTTCTCTTCTTCCCGTCCGGCAGCTCGACCTGCTCCACTTCAGCCTTCGTCTGGAACCCTGACCAGGAGGCCGAGCCCGCCGTCCCCTTCTGCTCAGCCGGGGCCTTGCGCGGTGTCTGCGCGCGGGTCTGTGCTGCTTTCTGCGCCTGGTCTTTCCCAGTCGCCGGCTGCCCCTGCTGTGGCTTGCCGCTGGGGGACTTGGATTTCGCTTTCTGCTGCATGAAACAAGAGGCTGTCATCTGGTTTCTGGGGAAGGATTACTCGCTGGAAAAGGACAAGCGTTTTGAAGGAGTTCGGTGAAAGAAGGGGGCATCTTCCCAAACAGTTACCCGCTACGATTAGGAAATCGAACACTGTAACGGATGACTACTGAGTGGGGTCACCAGACCCCCATTTCCACTCCCAGAAGCAGAAATGGACAAAGTGCGTGCATGCCCCATACTAAAAAGCCAGCAGAAAACATAAAAGCCAGGGACGCCGAACAACTGTTAAAGGTGCAATAAGCACCTGACATGGGAATACCAGAAGAACTATTTCAAGTCATGAGGACTAAAAAGTTTCTATAATTCGAAAACAACAGATTCAGAAAACTCAGAACACCAAGCATGTGGAATTCTAAAAATTCTACAGCAACATCAAATTAAGTAACCTCAAAACGTCTACATCTAGGCATTTTAAATTTTGACTGCAGAAATCCAAAGATGAGGAGAAAATCTTGAAAGCAGCCAGGTGGAGGAAAATCCCTCACCTGAAGGGTCCAAAGGTCAGAAGCCATCTGAGTGAGCAAGAGAACCAACATTATGAAAGAAAAAGTCACAAACCCAGAATTCAGTACCCAACAAAAGGAGTCATCAAAAGTCACAGAGAAATAAAGAAAAATCGGAACTCTCAACTCTAGACATAACCTACACAAGCACTGAGCGAAGACAGGAAGAACAGCACAGGGGACAAGGCACTTGCCATACACGCGGCTGACCTAGGTTGAAAATCCCAGTACTGCACATGGTTCCCCCAAGCACCACTAGGGATGATCCCCGAGCACAGAGCCAGGAGCAAACCCTGCACACCACCAGAAGTGTCCAGAACAAACCCACCAACCAACCTAACAGAAGACCAGTAATTTACATAAAATGAGAGACAGCAGACTGAAGTAAAGGCCGCAAGGGAGGGGCTTTAGGAAGGAAGGCAGGAGGATATTGGGTTTATTCTGCGCCACAGTGAAAGGGGGGGAAATAGATTCAAGAGAAATTAGTGAAATAACCTGTCATTTTGACCTTTACACTTTAGCAATCTAGACAGACTCTCCTCTCCGTCTGCTACGTGACAGTCTATTTCTACAGGGTCAGGGGATGACGGAAGAAATGAAATGTTGCTATTCACACCTCATCGATGGGCCGGAGAGACAGGAGAGCGGATAGGCCGCTGCTCTTGCACACGAGGCCAACCTGGGTTCAATTCCCTGCATCTCATCCCGGACCACTGCCAGGAGTGATTCCTGAGTGGAGAGCCAGGAGAAAGCCCTGAGCATTGCCGGACATAGCTCCCTACACCTCCCAGTACCCTCCCCCACCCCCCCAAAAAAAGAGATTAAAAACTCATCTACGTAGAAGGAAGAGATGCATATTGAAGCAAGGCAAAGACTACAGCTGACTGGGAAAGTGCTAAAGTGTCTCTAAATTGAATTGGAAAACTGAGAAGATTCTTCGTCGGGGAAAGGGGCGGCTATCTCCAAAACTCCTTTTATTTATTTATTTATTTATTTTATTTTTGGGTCATACCCGGCAATGCACAGGGGTTACTCCTGGCTCATGCACTCAGATATTACTCCTGGAGGTGCCCGGGAGACCATATGGGATGCTGGGAATCAAACCCAGATCAGCTGTATGCAAGGCAAACACCCTACCCACTGTGCTATCACTCCAGCCCTGAGAGCTGCTACGTTTAAACAGCAGGAGTAATATATATCTAAATATAAGCCACAAAGAGAACCGTGTGTGTGTGTGTGTGTGTGTGTGTGTGTGTGTGTGTTTTAAGCTAGTAGCTTCAGAATTACCTCTGAAGCAAGTGCTGAAGGCAGTAAATAACTCTACTTGTAGCCTAATTAAGCTACCTTGAACCATAATCAGAGCCAGGATTTCCAAGCCGGGGCCACTGCTCCTCTACCAGCCAGCCACGCCATGGAATACCCTACAAAGACTGCACGCGCCTGGCCTCGGTGCAAGGGAAAGCCCTGGTACCTCGAACCGTTGGGCCCTGGAGCCCGGGAGAGCGAGGAGGAGGAGAGCCCGGCGCGCGTGGCGACCGAGCAGCGTGCGAGACGGATGACGCAGGAGGCTACATTCAGTCTCCATCAATCATGCGAGGCAGAGGTTGTCAGCCCCATTTTACAACTCGGAACTGAAACTGAGAGAGGGAGTCACTTGCCAAGGAACGTGCAGCAAGGACGGGACAGAGCCAGGGCTGGAACAAGAGCATTTCTGTTTCCAAAGGAAGGCCCTGCTCTCTCCTCTCTACCAGAGAGGCCGAGACCAGTCCAGCGGCCAGCGAAACAGTGAGGCCAGTAAGGCGCTCATCTGCGCCCGGTGACCTGGCCTCAACCCTAGCACCCACGTGGGCCCCCCAGCACCTCCGGGAACAGCCCTGAGCACCTACAGTCTCGCATGGCCATGACCCTCCCCCTCCTCCAAAGAACATCACACCTCCAGGCACATTTTAGAAGGGGGAGAAAAATACTACAGAAAGGATGACCCCCAATCAGTGAGCCAGGAGTGGGCACTGAGTACCCTCTGCCAGGGTCCAAAAAGAAACACACAAACAAACACACAAACAAAATGACAGATTTAAGAGCCAGCCGTAAGTTCAGTACCAGGCTGCGTTGAATCCTCAGCTCCTTTATCTTAAGTTTCCGCCGATCTTCCAAAGAGAACTCCACTATCGGTCTCTGTGCAGAGAGAGAAAGACAGGAGAGAGGACAGAGGGAGGGGGAGGGAAAGAGAGGAGAGAGAAGGGAGGGAGAGAGGAGAGAGGGAAGAGGGAAGAGGAGGGAGAGATGAGAAAGCAAGGAGGGATAGAAAGAGAAAAGAGAGAAAGGAGAGAGAGAGAGAGAAAGAGGAAGAGAGGGAGAGGAGAGTGAAAGGGAGACAGGGAGAGAGAGGGAGAGAGAGAAAGAGAGAGAGAGAGAGAGGGGGGGGGGGGAGAGGGGGAGCCCGTTGGTAGACCTCTTTCTTCACTGCGAGCAATAAGCCGAGCTGTCCCCACCACTGC
>JAOXYA010085897.1:0-11213 GCA_028565675.1 Sorex palustris
ATGTTACTGGGCCCGCTCGAGCAAATCAATGAACAATGGGAGGACAGTGACAATGACAGTGACTTTATAAAATTAAAAATGTTTTAAAAAATGCTTATTCATATACACATATACATTTCCAACTCTGAAATCTAAAGTATATTACACTAAATTTTATTTTATACTTGAAAATTGTTATGGTAATAATCATGTCTCACCTGTCATTAATAAAACTTTTAAAGCAAAATATGTATATATAGACTTAGAAAGCTAGAGTGATAGCACAGCGGTAGGGTGCTTGCCTTGCGCACAGCCAGCCTGGCCGAACCAGGTTCGATTCCTCTGCGCCTCTCAGAGAGCCTGGCAAGCTACCGAGAGTATTCAATATGCCATACACAGTAACAGGAAGTCTCACAATGGAGACGTTACTGGGCCCACTCAAGCAAATCGATGAACAATGAGAGGACAGACTTAGAAAGACAGTCTAGAATTTGTTAGAGTTACACAGAACAATGCACTTGTTAATAAATATAGTTCTTCTTCCTAGCAGAAACCATTACTTATTTCATGTGGCTATAAAAATCACAGCGAGTGCGTCTGCATTGCAACATACTCTTTGGTCAAGTTTTTTCCCTTAACTGGCCGCATCTTTGAAGCATCCCTGATACGAAGGCCACTATCTTAACTGGTCCTCACTGACTGTCCTGAAACCTGCCTCAGGCCATCTTGCCCATCTCACTGACTGCCCCTGCTGTTCTTCAAACTGCTCAACTCACAAATCTCATTCATCTTTGACTTCACTACTTTCCCCCAAATACCTCAGCAATTTTTTTCAGCTTTATCTTCAAAAGCTACCCAAGAGTGACCCTGTGTGTGACCACTCCAGAGACAAGTGGGCTCATTTACGCCCTTGAATTTAGGCTGGTCCTGAGATACACTTTTGGCCACAGAAAGTTAAAGTACCCTGAGATGACCTCGAAGGATCTTCTGCAGCTTCTGACTGGGTCTCCAGGCATGGCGGCTGGCAGCTGACGTGCTCAGTGCCTGCAGGCGAGTGAGAGATACTCGCCAGGCCCTGTGGCCACACATCATTGAACACCACAGGGCCAAGAGCAAAGGGCCAGTGTAGGGTCCCAATGCAGCCAGCTGGCAGCCAGGCTTCCTGGCCATCACACCTTCATGTCATCTGTCCCACATGGTGCCATCACCAGGCTGCACAATAGCTAAGCCCCAAAGTGGTGCTATGTCACTGGGGGACCGGATGACAGGATGCCTCTGGCCGCAATGCTCTAAGGATGCGCAGGCAGCTGAGAGCAAAGGAGCAGAAGTGGAGGGACTGAAGTCTCTGAACACCGAGCAGATGTCACAGGTGGGGGCTGCCAGTGGTCACCGAGGGATCAGAGTGGGCCCTGCGGTCCTGGCTGCCAGCCTGACAGTGTTTTCCGAGCTCTGGACCGCAACCACTGTATGTAAGCCACTCTGGACCCCTGCCCAGCAGAAGTTGTGTGATAATAAAGTACTTGCTGTTTCTCGCTGCTAAATTGGTGGGTGATCTGTTACCCCAAAACAGAGAATTCATACGAGTCATCAAAACCACCTCCAGTTGTTTATTTCCCCACAATCTCCAGCAGTCTGAATATTACTAATTATTCATATTTTAACTTTGGCAGGTCAACACTGCCGCTTTCTGAAAGACATTTCACTGTTAGAATTAGTGTCACTTTCTGTTGACATAAACTTACGTCTTCGTCTTTCATCCCCTTCTCTTTGGGGATGACTCATCTTATTGGTGCCTGTAAAGCACACCAACTGCTGGCCATTAAAAGCATAATCTCCCCCCCAATGTGTCCCTCGTCTTCTATCTTTATTTATAGTATACTTGAGATCTTAATATTTATGAAGTCAAAGCTGTCAGTTTTTTTCTTTCCTGATCAAGTTTTGCGCTACTCAAATGATTTTACAGTTTTCATTTTTGTTTAAACTATTAACAGATACTTGACTTCCTGTATATGAAAAAAGTAAATATTTAACTTTTTTCTCAAATGATAAGTGTGTTGCTATACGCTTGTTTGGAGAGTCATGGCTTAACATAGAGCTGGGGGTCAGTAAACCATGACCTGCCTGCCTTGCCATCTGGTCTCACAGAGCAGCCACTGACACAGTTGCTCTTCGCCCTCCCAGGGACGAGTTTAGGAGCCGTGTTCAGGGCACACTGCCTGCGAAGCTTCAGCTAATAATGCTCTGGTCTCTGCACCAAGTGCCTGCTGACCCAAGGCTTAAAAAATTCTGACCTAGGGCCAGAGCAATAGTGCAGTGGGTAGGGAGCTGGCCTTGCATACAGCCAAGCTGGGTTCAATCCCTGGCAGCCCATACAGCCTTCCCCAGCGCTGCCAGGAATGACCCCTGAGCACAGAGCCAGGAGAAAGCCCTGAGCACTGTCAGGTATGACAGCCCCCCACCGCAATCTCCCCTCCCTTAACCCTGAGCTGGGGGGCATGAGAGACAGCTCCAAAGGCTGGAGCACATGATCTGCATTTGGAAGTCCCCACACTGCGGGGTCCCTTGGTCACCATCAGAGCACTAGCTGGATCACTGAGATAGGAGCAGTCCCCAAGCACGAGTGGGCCCCCCAAAACACAATCACAGCCCCCCTTAGGCACAAGGCACCTGGAGGAGGTTGTGTGAAGACTGGACTTGGGTCCCTGAACCCCAGCCCTAGGTCCCACATGCCCTTTCTAGAACCACAGGGCATGACTTTCAGGATAGTGAAGAATTCCCGACCCACCCGTCATGGAACTAACCCACTGAACTAACCCACGACCCTTCTCAGAGGAGGGTGTCATTCTTTTGTGCATGCGGATTTTAGGTCGATGGTGCCCAGGGCTCCTCCTGCTCTGTGTTCAGGGGTTATGACCAGTGATGCTTTGGGGGATGGAGCCTGAGCGGCCATGCAAGGGAAGTGTCCTCCTGGGCTGGCCTGAGGGTTCCGTGCTGACAAAATAACCTGGCAATTAGGTCTAACTCTTTCAAAGCTGAATTTTCGACAAATGATGGAATCTGAAAGCCTAGGGGCTCAAGGTCTTTATTTGAGCACTATCAGAGCATAAGCAAGAGCTGCAAAATACCCGAACTTAGAATCTGGTTGTTAGCTTATATGGATTTGATATAATAAAAGGTCCCAAACAGAGCCACACCATGTCAGAATGAGGCAAAATAGAAAGAGCAAGGCAGGGCCTGGCTCTAGAAAAAGGAGAATTTCAGAGTTCCAGCACCTGGAGGGTAGGAACAGGTCTGAATGCCTGCTAGAAGGTTATATCTATAGTGATGGCTTTAAGGGGCTACAAATATAATGCGTACGATCAGGAACATGATGAAACAATCCAACTAATAATAACAACTCTTTCTTGGCACGGAATTTTCTTGATAATGTAGCTACACTTTCTTTGTAGCATTCTCTCTTGTCCAGACTTTCCATAAAAAGGTAAAGTCAGACAAAATAAAATTGGTAAGGAAGGAAAAGGACGAAAAGAAGGTGGAACAGAAAAAAAGTGGGAAAGGATAGGGAATGCCTGATCATTTTAAAGGAAATAAGGCTGGTTTTGCACAGCCAATAGAAACTGAAGGGAATGGAATCTGGACCCAGTCTGAAACTGCATAATGGAACCAGGCTATTTTTCATATTTTTCTTCTTGTTCTTTTCCCCTTTTCGCTGTGGCAGTATTTAGAAACAGCACGCACAGCACTCTGCAAACACTGCAACACAGAATTGTTCTAGAAATCTTGGCTCATCTTGCTTGACTGAAACTGAAGGAGAATGATGAATAACCCAGGGATGGGTCCAAGATGAATAATCCAGGGATAGGTCCAAGATCACTGGCACAAACACACGGAGACACCAGGACTGAGGGACAATGTACAGAGAATAGTAAGACCATCCGGATAGCTGAAGATCCTTACAAAAAAAGCATTTACCTACTTTTTAGATTGTTTTTGTTTTAGGGTCACACCTGGGGGTGCTCAGGGCTTATTCCTGACTTTGTGTTTTGGGATCAATTGTGGCAGTGCTCAGGGGACCATATGGGGTGCCAGGATCAAACAGGTCGCAGGCACAAGGCAAGAACCTTACCTCCTGTACTATCTCTTGGCCCCGCTATTATTTTTTTCTTTTTCCATTTTTTCCCCAATAGTGACTTGTTTTCCCACATTACATATGGCCTTTCATTAAGATAAAATTTTACATATTCATCTTGCAAAACTAAACCCAAGAGGAGGAAAAAAAAATCTTACAATTTGCTCAGATGTTAAAGATTTTTAGTATACGTTCTCCTTGTTTATGGGATCATTTTCTTGCTCACTTTACGGAGAGTCTCTGCCCATCAGCTGCTGAAGCAGTGATCACGAGCATCTCATTACGTGTCAAAGAAACGAGCTGCTCCCAGATCCCTGTTTATCCTTCTCCACGTCATGTGTGGCTTCCCTGCGGCTCTATAGGAGTAAAGGAGATGAGACGACTTCTGCTTTCTGGAGTCGCCTCTGTGCTGCCATAGAAGCCTTTGAGCCGAATGTCCTGGGTTCATTTCCTAATGTGTGGATGCCTGCCGTGAGGGTGGAGGGTCTTGGCCCCCCTGCCCGGTACCGGGGTGCTGGGGTGGCACAAGGGCATGATGAATAACCCAGGGATGGGTGGAAGATCACTGGCACAAACACGCAGAGACATCATCATGACCAAGGGACAATGTAACAGAGAACAGTAAGACCATCTGGATGGCTGAAGATCCTTACAGAAAAAGCATGTTACCTACTTTTTAGATTGTTTCTGTTTTAGGGTCACACCTAGAAGTGCTCAGGGCTTACTCCTGACTCTGTTTTCTGGGATCAGTTGTGGCAGTGCTCAGGGGACCATATGGGGTGCCAGGATCCCAACAAGTCCCATGCACAAGGCAAGCACCTTACCTTCTGTACTATCTCTCAGCCCCACTATTGCTCGGCATCCGGGGCCTGGTCCCCTAAACACCATGGGAGCAGCTTCTGAGCACCATGCTAGGAGCAGCCCAGAGGACCAACAGGCATTAACCCCCAAAGAAGAAAACAATGTAGACAAGTGGGAAGACTGCTGAGCTAGATGCAACTAAACACCTTGGATACACTCTTTCCCTTGAAAGGAAGCATCTGTTACATGTGATTCAGGCTCCATGGCTGGCACATGCTGATGCTCCTGTCCTTGGAGTCAGAGCCACAGCACCTCACCAGCACAGCACCTGTCTTGCTGTCCCCTCAGGCCACCTGCACTCCACTCTACTTGGTCACTTGAGTCACTGTCCAGGGCTGAGGTCTGTCACTGTTCCGTGCTATCTATTCCCTCATTCTGTCTCCACACGCCATAGGTGAGGGGGATCATCTCTCCCTGACTGCGTTTCTTTAACACGCTACCCTCCACTGAAACAAGGGCACTTTCAATAAAGATTGGCAGGGAACGAGAAAGAATAAGGCTTTAACGAGCTGATCCAGGAAAGCTGCATTAGTGCGAACCTTAAGCCAGGATAATTTGTGTCTTGTAAGAAGAGATAAATTTGGAAGCAGAGACCCACACCTGGGGAGAATACAAAGTAACAATGAAGGTGGACACCGAAAATACCCATAAGCAGAGGAATCCGGAGGTGGCCAGCAGACAGCAGGCCTGGGCGGGGCCAGGAGTCTGCCTGCGGACGTCCACATGCACCTCAAGCACTTTCTTGTCAGACTTTCGGGTCATTTTCTGTGGCTTCAGGCACACAGTGAACGGTCCATTTTTCACCAGCCAAGCAAGAGACTAGGTGGGAGGGAAGATGCTGGTCTTGCAGCAGCAGCTTCACTGAGATTCTGGTTCAATCCCAGACACAGCCTAAGGTCCCCTGAGCACAGCCAGGAGTAAGCCCTGGGCACAAAGCCAGGAGTAGACACCGCCGGGTGAGGCCAACAAGGGCAGTGCCAGAGAAGCAGTGTTCTACCGGGTGCTAAAGGCCAGATCCTAACACACATACCTGATGGGCGGCTGTGTGTTCAGATCAGCTGCCACAAAACTGCGACAGCCTGAAATAAAATCATTTTCCTGGTATCCAAGTCCCTGCTTAAAATCCCAGTGTGAGGATTCAGCCTCATCAATTGTGACTAGATTATAGGCTGAGTGCTGCATGCGTGCCAAACCCACGGCCCAGAAACCCTTCTTTAGGGAAGTTGATTGCTAGGCCCCGTCGGCTGGCATCTGCCCTCCAAAGTTTTGAATGCTCTGACACTTGGAGCATGTTGGAACATTCTAACAATGCCCCTGGTGGGCGCCCAAGAGCCAACTGTTGGAAAGTGCCCAAACTTCTAACATCCCCGAGCACTGCCTGGCTCTGGCCCTTGCCCTGTGCCAATCTCACTGGCAGGAGATGGCATCTCTCTGTCATATGCAAGTGACAAAGAACACTTTCCACATACATGATGGCTATCTGTCTGACTTCTGTGGAGAACTGTGTCCGTCTCCTCTCCCCATTCTGGATGGAGTCATTGACCCTGGAGTGGGTGAGCTCTGTGGTGAGTCCCCATTCCCATTCATCACACAGGTAATTAGAATTAGAGGGGAAAGAAACTACAAAAACTTCATTGCAGAGATCAGCAAATACAGTAGAGCAGGGAGTAAATAGAAATATCACATAGTACTTATAATAAAATAGAATTTACCCCCCAAAAGGGCTAGAAGTGGGATTATGTGTTTACCTATAATTGAGGAAAAGAAAAAAATCAGCGACGAAAAATCAAACCCTTACTTTCAAACTGAGATTAGAAAGGCCACATTGTCTAGAAGCAGAGCACTCCCCAAGGGAAGGGTGATGATGCTTACAAAACTACGGGACACTAAACTAAAACTCCCTCCCTTCAGGTCACAGGTTTTACTGCAGAGTGCCCTTGTTTCGGCAAAAAGAAACAAGGGTCCAGGAGGAATCGACCCTGGTGTGGACGAGTCGGCAGAGAGATCGAGAAAAGGCGCAAGCCAGGCCTATCTTTCAGATCCAACAACAAAGCGGAAATGGCCCTTACCCGGATTGGTCTTCTCCAGCTGGTACCAGCGGTAGAAGGCTCTCTTCTTCTGCTCGCTCAGGTCCGATCCCTGCTGTAGCAGCCAGTGGGAGATGCGGCTCTGGCTGATGCCTGCGGGAGAGAAAGAGCTGCTGGGACCCTGGGCGGCCAACCACAGGAAGTGCGTGGGCTCTGGGACAAGGCTGCCGGGACCCTGGGTGACCAGTGTGTGGGCTCTGGAACCAGGCTGCTGGGACTCTGGGTGACCCAGTGTGTGGGGTCTGGGATGAGGCTGCCCGGACCCTGGGTTATCAGTGTGTGGGCTCTGGGACCAGGCTGCTGGGACTCTGGGTGACCCAGTGTGTGGGGTCTGGGATGAGGCTGCCGGGACCCTGGGTGACCAGTGCATGGGCTCTGGGACCAGGCTGCCGGAGCAGTTTTGCCTGACTCAGTAAGGATGCAGCAACCTGCACAAGATCTTGAATACGGGGCTTAAAAAAAAAATCACCACCTGGAGTACTGAAAACTGCCCAGGAGAGTCTCAGAAATGATCGAGTCATTTGTTGGTTTGCTTTTGGGGTCCCACTGGCTATCATCAAGGACACTCCTTGGGGTTGCAGGAACCCAACGAGGAGCTGGGGACTGGACCCAGGTCAGTGATGTGCAAGGCAAGTGCCCTCCCCGCCGTTCCCTCTCCATCCCAGAAATGTTCTATCTGAAGCACTTTATTAGTCCTTGACAGGGGTCTTGAAATTTAATCTCTGAACTTGTCCAGGAACAGGCAATAGGGTAAGCATTATTTGTCAGAAGTTGATTAGATGTGTTTCTTTGCCTTTTGCTGCCTTCACCTGGCCCCTGGTGAAGTTAATACAACTAGAATATTAGTTACACTAACTTTAACCAATTATTAAATATTAATATCTAATAAATATTAAAGGTACTATGAAATTCAACCAGGTAATAAAAAATAAAATAAAACCAGTGAGTTTTATCATTTATTGTTAATACTAATAAAAATATTTAGGTGCTGGGGCCAGAGCAATAGTACAGTGAGGGTAGGGTGTCTGCCTTGCACGCGGCCAACCCAGGATCAGTCCTGACATCCCATATGGTTCTCTGAGCCCCAGTAGGAGTGATCCCTGAGCAGAAATAAACCATGAGCATTGCTGGGTATTCTCAAAAACCAAAATACCAACTAATACATACATATATGTATATATATATATATATATATAAAATATTCGCTAGTATGAGAACCGCATGTGCTTTCTGATTATTCTAGTTGTTCCAAAAATAAATAATTCACTATACAACTGGCAAAAGCAAATGATAATAACAAAGATATAATTGTCTCAATGTTCAACAAGGCATTTTCCAAAGGCATTTCAGCTATCACAGTGGTTTAAAAAATCTAACCCCAGGCTACAGCACTAATACAGTGGGGAGAGTGTTTGCCTTGCATGCAACTGACCTTCATTCGATCCCAGCATCCCATAGGGTCCCCTGGGCACCACCAGGAGTAACCCCCAAGCATCACTGGGTATGCCCCCCTCTCAAAAAAAAAGCCCAAACTAAAAAGATCTAAACCCTCCCATGGAACCACTCATGGAAACTGGACAGTACTAAATGCCACCTGTGCCAATGCCTGCTTTTGGCTGGAACACAGAACAGGAAGCAGGGTTAGCAGGAGAAATCACACCTCCCAGCACAACAAGCAAGAAGCCTGATGATCACATCTGATGCGCTAACAAGCACATCCCCGGAATTTCATACACTTTAAACTACACTTTAAACTTGTACTAGAATGTGGAGGAAATGGGGGGGGGGGGGAAGTGTTGAAAGAAAGCAAGGGCTGGAAAGCACTTGACTTCAAAGGGCGAAATTCAAAGTTCTTCTGGCCCCAGTGATGGCTGAGCAGCCTCCATGGGTCGGACCAGGCGGCAGACGCTGGCACCGCAGATTGCGGGCATGTTGTAAGTTTTTCTGGGTTGCAGCTTGGCTGTGCTTGGCAATGCCATCCTCAAGAAGCCAGGCTCAGACTTCCTACTACTCATACTATGTGCTCAGGGTTCCTCCAGGCTCAGCACTTGAGAATCACTCCCGGAAGTACTCAGGGGATACTAGTGGGTGCTGGGGATCGAACCCCGTTCAGCTGTGTGCAACGCAGGTGTCCTACCCACTGTGCTATCACTTTGGCCCCCTATTCAGGCATTTTATGCTATTTTTATGAAAACAGCCATTTACCATGAAATTTAAAGTGATTTTTGTCAACAAAATAAAATGATCTTTTGTGGATTCTTCAGATTACCATACTACTCAAAAAAACAGGTAGGTCAAAGGAAAATATGTTAAGAAAAAAAGGACCCTGATGGTTCTGTTCCCGTGCCTTATCAGTGAGCTGGGACATGGGATACCCAGAGTTGGGCCCCGCTGCCCTGGAGCAGGAAACGCTCAAAGCCCATGGGAAGGAGATTAATGATGGTGTGTCTGCAAGCGAAACACAGGCAGGCCTTCAAATTAATGTTTCAAAACAGCCATCAAAAACAACAGAAAACCAAACCAATCAAACAGAAAGCCTCCACGGCGAGCACTGGCAAGGACACGGAGTCTGTGGAGATCTCATCCTGCTGATGGAAGTACGAAATGTCAGGGGCACTTTGTGGGGCAGCTGGACAGGACCTTCCCGAAGCTGGACACAGCACACTGCATGACTCAGCCATTTCTTTCTTGCGTGCCCAGCCCGCAAAAAATGAGCACATGCCCACCGGCCCCATGCAACGACACTCAAGCGACCTGCACAGGAAGCTTAGGAGGGCATCCCCCAGAGTGGTTCTCACTTGGAGGCGACTCAGAACCCCCCACAGATACAAACACTGACCCTTGTCTGGGGCCAATGCCACTGAGGAGAAAGGAAGTAGCCACTGCTAGAAGCAAAGTCAGCCAAAAAGTCAACAGAGACACAATTCATGGGCAACTGTGTGATCCCAATTCTATGACATCTCTAAAACAAACATGAGCTGTTGCCTGAATGGCTGTCAGAGGGGGCCTGAGGAAGGTCTGTGAGGAACGGGTTGGTGGCGTCTGGATCTGGATAGTGAGACCAGAAACACGCTCAGGCTGGGCAGGCTAACATGCAGTGCTGGATGTGTGCCAACTGCAATGATGCTTCTCCCCAAAAGTTCTGTAAATTCTATGGAGTGTTTTAAAATTTAAAGCACTTGGCTATATATCAATATGGGAAAATGTCCATGATAAAAATGAGAAAGTCGTTTTATAAATGTATTTTTTTTATCATCGACATTGTTTTCGTAAAGTTAAAATGGCTCATATATGAATACAAAAAATCATATTCAGAGGGACCTTTAAAAACGCAAAATGCAAATTTTGTACTGTTGTATTTGAGTTTAAAGACAATTATTGGGGGCTGGAGTGATAGTACAGCAGGTAGGGCATCTTGCACAAGGCTGATCTGGGTTCAATTTCCAGCATGCCATATGTTCCCCTGAGCACCGCCAGGAGTAATTCCTGAGTGCAGAGCCAGGAGGAACCCCTGTGCATCGCCAGGTGTGACTCACTGCCCCCAAAGAAGAAGTCAATTATTGGACAGCTTCACTAATTTTGTAGAAGATAAATAAAGAAAACAAACTGGTAAAAAAAAATCAACAAAACTCATTCCACGGCTCAATGAAAACCAGTGGTTGCGAAGAAGAGGCGGTGGGCAGGTTAAACAAATGGACAGCGCTCCCTTCCTCTACACTGCTTTAGTAATCTTCCTACAAATATGTAGCAACTTAATTGATTTTATTTTTAGTCTTAACACTACATACTTTATTGGTTGTTTTATAAACATTGTTATTAAGTTGAACAACAGAGGTGCAAAAAACAAGTTAATTTCAGCCTTCCTTCTCTAATTCCACTCCTTGAGGTAAGCAACGTTAATAGGTCATCCTATCATCATTATTAATCTGGAAAAAAAAACCCAGGGAGAATTTTCTGTTTTGTGCAAGGAAATAAAACTTTCCCCTATAAATCTACTCAGTTTTCATATAAAATAGAGGACGAGGCTGAAGTGAAAGCACAGTGGGTAGGGTGTTTGCCTTGCACGCAGCCAACCCGGGATCGATTCCCAGCATCCTATATGGTCCCCTGAGCACCGCCAGGAGTAATTCCTGAGTGCAGAGCCAGGAGTAACCCCT
>JAOXYA010085903.1:0-11213 GCA_028565675.1 Sorex palustris
AAAGTTTAAGAAGAGAACTCCCAGAATGACCACCAACTGGGAGCTCATTGGCACTATTGCGGCAACATGGGAAGATGTCGTTGTTGACAACATTGACAAGGAATATGATCGACTGGTTCAGCACCTCCATGATTTTACAAGGAACACCATGAGAGAGAGATAGCCACATACACACACAAAAGGTCACATATGTACACAGAGCTAATTACATAGGGACATAGCCTGTACTCAGGAGTGCCCCCTGGTGGTGCTTCAGGGACTAAATGGCATGCTGGTAATCTAATCTGGGTCAGCAGCACACAAGGAAAATGCTGTACAACATTATTCTCTCTCTCTGACTCCTTTTCTGTAAACTTTTTTAGCTACAGCTAGCATGCTCCTATCTCTGCACTCAGGGATCACTCCTGGAACTATATGAGGTGGTGGGGATAGAACCCAGGTTGACCACATGCAAGGCAAGCACCTGACCTGCTGTACTATTGCTCCAGTTCCATCCATTACCTTATCCAGCTGTGTTCAGGGCTTACTCTTACTCTGTGCTCAGGGATCACTCCTGCAGTGGGGAGATGGGGCAACCATATGTGGTGCTGATGAAAAAATCTGGGTTGGCCCTATGCAAGCACCTGTATTTTTTTGGAGGGGGACGGGTCACACTCAGCATACCTCAGGGGTTGCCTCTGGCTCTGTGCTCAGGAGTCGGTCTTGGTGGACTTGAGGGACTATAGGGGATGCTGAGGATCAAACTCAGATAGGCAAGTGCCCTACCTGCTGTACCTGCTCACAGAAAGGAATTTCAGGAGTAGACAAGCAGTGAAATAAATAGATTTTATTTGGAGGGAGAGAAAGAGAGAGAGAGAGAGAGAGAGAGAGAGAGAGTGGAGAGCCCCTAGACATATCCCAGCATTAGACATAAAAGCATGAAAGTACACATCTCAAGAGGAGAGATATTCCTGTGGCACCATGTCCCCGTGTGGCCTTCCTGTGGACACATTAGGCACCTGGACTCCTGAGCCTGCATGCCTGGGACTAAGGAGCTAGCGGGGAGGAGGCATCACTAGGGGCAGGGAGGATGGGGATTCCTCAGGCCTTTATTGTCTACGGATGGATGGGGAAAGATTTGTGATCAAATAAGGGCCCAGAATGAGACAGTCTGTAATCTCTGCTTATTCCCCTTCTTGCCTCGCTCTCCCCACTCCTCATTCTTTTTCTTTCTTTCTTTTTTTTTAAATAGGTGCTGATGTTGGTGGACCCCACTGGTGGCTCACGTGAGCCGGGGAGGAGAGAAAGACAGTCACTTTCTCCCACTCCGTCTCCGCCACCCAGGTCCCACTGGGAAGACTAGGACTGGTCAAGTCTGCGATAAGCCCCGGCTTGGCAGGGGACCTGAGCCCCGCCAGCCTTACCAGGGGCTATCAGGCCACACTTGAAGTCTGCTTGATCTTCCAGGCATGGGAGTTGATCCCCATTACCTGACTTCTCGGGGACCCACGAACTCAGGCTGGAGCAAGGATTTGCTCTTTGCAGGAAAGAAGAGGTCAGTCTTACCCAGTTTTTGGGGTTCTTGTCTCGCATTGAAGAAAAGAATTTCAGGAGTAGATATGCAGTGAAGTAAAACAGATTTTATTTGGAAGGTTTTTGAAGGTGTGGAGAGGGAAAGTGTGTGTGTGTGTGTGTGTGTGTGCGAGAGAGAGAGAGAGAGAGAGAGAGAGAGAGAGAGAGAGAGAGAGAGAGAAACAGTGTGTGTGAGAGAGAGAGAGAAGGTGTGTGAGAGTGTATGTTTGAGAGTATGTTTATGAATGTGTGAGTGTGTGTGAGAGGGTGTGTTTATGTGTGTGGAAGAGTGTGTGAGTGTGTGAGAGTATGTGTATGAGTGTGTGAGAGTGTGTATGTGTGAGTGTGTGTGAGTGTGTGTATGAGTGTAAGAGTATGTATGTGTATGAAAGTGTGTGAGAGAGTGTGACAAGTGTCTGTATGTGAGTGTGTGCATATAAATGTGTGTGAGAGATTGTGTGAGAGTATGTGTATGTGAGAGAGAAAGTGTGTGTGTGGTGTGTGTGTCTGTGTGTGTGAGTGTCCACATTCGTCCTTTCAACCATCTCCTATCCCTCCCATATTGCATTCTAAGGGGAATTATTTCCCGGTATTCATGCAACAGGATCATTTGTGTCAAGGCCGAGAGTTCAGCAATGGCGTTGTGCCTAGGATAGGTCAAGTTGAAGGGTTTTTCAGGGGCAGCTTCTTTGAGCCTTGCTGTTACGTGCTTAGAATCTATAGTTCGTGGAGACGGGGCTGGGCTAGGAAGGAACAAGGCCATTTGCCTTTGGAATGTCAGTGACTGACACGGACCAATGAAAGTGTCCTCATGCCAATATGAGGGGACAGCCGGCTTTGTTCTGGAGACAGTGACGGTGGCACCAGCAGCCTAATTCAGGACACCACGGCCATGTAACTACGCTCTGGCATGGGAGAGGGTCAGACGCCTCCATCTTCTGTTCTCCCCACATTCCTCTGCCTGACTTCACCTCTTTTCTTTTTGGGAAACATAACAGAGAGAACACGCAGTCAGCATGCTATCGCCAGTAAACATGAAATAAAGGAACCCAAACACCCCTATTTTTTTTTCTTAAGACAGAGAAGAGCTGTGATGAGGCAGGGGAAGCCAGGAGTCCCGGGGTCTCACGAACGTTCCAGAAATAGCTTTCCTCTCCCCAGAGACTGGGGTGGCTTTGTTTTAATTTCAGGCCTGGAATAATGACAGTTTTCTGACCCAGCCAAGTAGTTATTCCGGGTTCCCCTCTTGAGAGGGTGGCCTGCGACCTGGGCTCGTGTCATCGAAGTGTATAATGGCATCTGCTTGTGCTCTCCTGGGAATTTGGGTGGGTGGGCTGTGACCGCCATCACTTTGGGTTCTATTTTGAAATGTCCTATCCGGGAGCACCTAAACAAAGTCCGGAGAAAACGGGGGGGGGGAGATGTAGAAACAGCCTCTGCAGCCCGTCCTGGGGCCAGGCAGATCTGTTCCCCACAGTTCTCCACGGAGTGAAAAGCCACAGGAAGTCACTCCAGATGGGGCTGGGAGGGGTCGAAGGGGCTGCCGTCCAGAAAGTGGTCTGTGTCCCCAGGGAGGCTGATGGACAGCTGACAGGCTCTTGAAGAAATCAGTAGGACAGGAGCGTTAGGTGTTTTCCTGGGGTTGAGGAAGAACGTTCTCCATGCTAGGAGTTAGCCTCACTCATGAGCCCTCTTGCAGAAAATCAAGCAGCGATCCAGTCGGTCTTGACTCTGCCTGAAGGTTGTAGGTCTTAGATGGCTAATGTTAATCCAAGGCACGAGAAGGCAGTGGGCCACAGCCGCCGGGGTCTTCCCTCAGGGGTCCTAGGAGAACAGCAGTGCTCAAGTCTTCCCAAGAGCATTGATTCCAGGCCTGGGTTGCAATCCTGGTGCTACCGCTGGGTAAACTTGGTCCTGTTTGTCCATCCCTAGCTTTGTGGAGGAAAACAGTTACTGAGTCATAAGAAGGGAAAGAGATCGTATGGAATGTTCCCGAGGCATGGAGCTTAAACTCACGAGGGCTGTGCCTGCCTCAAACCTATAAAGGGGGCTGGAGCGAGGGTGTCTTGCATGCGGCCGGAACCGGGTTTGATTCCCAGCATCCCAGATTGTCCCCCAAGCACTGCCAGGAGTAATTCCTGAGTGCATGAGCCAGGAGTGGCCCCTGAGCATCGCTGGGTGTGAGAAAGAGCGAAGAAATAAAAAAAAAGAAGAAAAAAAGAGCGAAGAAAGAGCGAAAAAAATAAAAAGCTAAAACCAAACTGCTCAGATCAGGCCCCGCAGATGGAGCTGGACGGAAGGGACCGGCTGGGTGTAGGCCTGAGGACAGGGCCCAGGAGGCAGGTGACCCCAGACGGGGCTGGGGAAATAGCAGTTCCGGGGGCTGAGCAGGCATGGGAGGAGGTAGAGAAGCCCCCGGGTTGTGGGTTCGAGGAGTTTCTTATTCTGCTCCAGCAAGTCTGGGGGCATAAAGCAACACAAACGTTTGAGCGTTTGACAGCTCTGGACATCAAAAGCCTGGAATGGGGCTCGCGAGATCGGAACCAAGATGCTCACAAGTCCCAGCCTGCTCCTTGCTGAGTTCTAGAGGTTTAAGCTGCGTCCCCAGGCCCATAACACACCCCCCCCCCGCTTCAAAGCGGCAGAATATTTTATCTCACTTTCTGTTTCTCTCTGTCTCTATCTCTCTGTCTGTCTCTGTCTCTTCTCTCTCTTCTCTCTCTTCTCTCTCCTCTCTTCTTCTTCTTCTTCTTCTTCTTCTTCTTCTTCTTCTTCTTCTCTCTCTCTCTCTCTCTCTCTCTCTCTCTCTCTCTCTCCTTTTGGGCCTTATGGTTTGTAGTACTGATAATGAAAGGGTATCAGGTACAGCCCTTTACCTATTTACAATGCTCAGTTACTGTCCAAAATGATCATTTACAAATATTATTGTCATGTTGGATGCTTCTCTATCCTAACTTCCCTTTCCCCCAACCCCACACTCTTGCAGCAAACTTCTAGACATTGACCAGACCCTCTGGTCCATATTTACCCTGGTCTTTGATATTCGTCTCATAATATGATCAGGATACAAAGACAGCCCACAGATTGGAGAAAAAAAATTTACCCAGTGCTCATCTGATAAGGGGCTAATATTCATGATATATAAGGCACTAGTAGAACTTAACAAGAAAGTAATGCCCAATCCCATCAAAAAATGGGGAGTAGAAATGAACAGAAGCTTTCTCAAGAAAGACAAATGGAAAAAAGACATGTGGCAAAATGCTTTACATTGCTAATCATCAAGGTGATGCAAATATAAACAACAATGAGATATCCATACCACAGAGACAGGCATACATCAAAAAGAACAAGAGCAACCAATGCTGGCATGTATGTGGGTATAAAGGGACTCTTCTTCATTGTCAGTGGGAATGCTGACTGGTCCAGCCTTTTGGGGAAAAAAAATGGGCATTTCTCAAAAAGCTAAAAATTTGAATTTCCATATGACCCAGTGACACCACTTCTGGGAATATACCCCAGGGGCCCAAAAACACACAGCAGAAATGCTATTTTCACTTCTATGTTCATTGCAGGCTATTCACAATTGCCAGAATCTGGAAACAACCCAAGTGTCCAAGAACAGATGACTGGATAAAGAAACTATAGTACTTCTACATAATGGAATACTACGCAGATGTTAAGAAGAATGAAGTCATGAAATGTGCTTATAAATGGATGGACATGGAGAGTATCATGCATCGTGAAATGAGTCAGAAGAAGGAGGACAGATATAGAATGACTGCATTCATTTGTGCAATACAGATAACATAATAATAAAACATACATCTATACATATATGTATGATATATAGTTTTAAAGGGCACGGGACCTTGTGTGGGTCTCCCTCCCTAAAAAGAAGCACAGAGGCCCAATTCAGGAGAAAAGTATTTGATCTGTGCCCAGAGTCACGTCAAGCATATAATTTTCCCTCTCAGCCTGCAGATCTCCATGAGTAAAGCAGTCTTGCCTTTGTTTCATAGATGGGGATCAGGTGCAGGACAGGAAATGATGAAGCTGTACTTCCCTCCCAGCCCCCATTTGACAATGAATGACATTCCTGGGGTATTCTTGACTTGGTGCTTTCTGGACCAGAGAGAAAAGTGGAGGATTCCCCGAGAGAGCTAGCTTGCACCTGGGTCTCCTCTGAAGTAAGTCCCCTTGGGAGGAGTTTTCCACGGGGGCTGTAGAGAGACACAGGAAGAAGGATGGGCACTGCAGAGTTTTTTTTTTTAATATTCATTTATTGAATCACTGTGGGAAAAGTTACAAAGATTTCTGGTTTAAGTCTCGGTCATGCAATGATTAAACACCTTTCCCTTCACCAGTACTTATTTTTCACCACTAAGAACCCCAATATACCCCCACCCCTCCCAATGCCTGTGAGGCAGATGAATTCTACTTAATTCTCTATATACTTTGATTACATTCATTATTTCGACATAAGATGTACCATTATTGCTTAGAGTTTATACTAAACAATCAGAACTGCTGAAAAGGCATTGTGAAATAATTTGTTTTTTACAGCTGGTCATGAGAACCATATGATGTTGCGCTTGGATTTCTGATGTTTTACTTATTAAGCCTGGAGGGATTTCTACCAAGAGCCAGATAATTACGAGATTGGCTTCTGTGGCTCTGGAGCCATGACCATGCTGGAGAGCGGCTTATGGAGGGCAACTCGTGACCTTGG
This sequence comes from Sorex palustris, assembly GCA_028565675.1. NCBI lineage: Eukaryota > Metazoa > Chordata > Mammalia > Eulipotyphla > Soricidae > Sorex > Sorex palustris. Next base: position 6,281 of record JAOXYA010085903.1, read on the forward strand.
TAGGGTGTGAAGGACGAGCCAGGAACGCCCCCCGTTACCATGAGGTTGCAGTTGACCCATCACCGCCAGCTCATACCTGGCTTTCCAAAAAGCTCCAAGGCAGCCAGCGGTAATTTTTTGTTGTTGTTGTTACTCAGAGTTTATAGGTAGCAAGAAAGAGGAAGGAAAGGAAAGAAAACTACAGGAAACCACTACTTGGTCTCTAATCTGTTAATGATTCTATAATTTTCTTGGTCTCTAATCTATTAATGATTCTATAATTTTCTTCAGAAACAGAAGGGAATTCTGTTGCAGTCAAAGCAACCTGGTCCAGTGATGAAAACTACTTTGCTCAGCCACATCACTGTGGTCACACTTAAACAAGACATTGTGCAAAGGTGCAACTGGCTGCTGTAGGAACTGCACTGGTGGTAGTAGGCTGGTAAGGAAAAGATGGCATCTCTGCAAAAGCAAAACCTCACTGCTACCAAGTTACGTCACCCTGTTAAGGGTCTCAAACTATGCGGACACTGTGGCAGGAAAGATTCAGAGGAAAGAGTGCGCCGAGTGGGAGGAGAAACCAAGATTATAACTCCAAAAAGTAATGGGGAATAAATGACACATCCCAAAACCTTCGCAGGGCACCCATATCTCTCTGGATCACCCAATCCATTCCCTACACCCAGAGCTTATCTTTGCTGGCAATAAATATCACCACTTTGTGCTTTCTGAAGCTCTCTGGCATTCAAGAATGTTGTATTTTTCTCACTCGTTTCACCTACAAATTGCTTTACCTGGCTCAATTCTTTCCTTTAAGAAAATAGAAAACCACAATTCAGGGCAGGGAAATTTTTTTTCTAATAATAATAGTGGAAGATTCAAGTAATAGAAAAAATGACCAAGAATAACTGAACACATCAGTTTTGTTTCCACATAGAGAATAAGATAGAACTTGCTCTGGAGCAGAGAGAAAATTGTCTTACTTTTCTGCTGTCCTTTTGTCTTTTATCTGTGTCCCACAACTAAATATTGAACATTTGATAAAAAGGTAATAAAGAAACAGCATTCTAGACTTGATGAATATACTAGTCTCTCCATTTCCTGAAACTTCATACTTATGTATGTTCTCCACTTGTGAATAAGTATAACCCCTTATAAAATCAAATACCCATTACAAGTCAGGGTGTTTATTTTTTTCTCCCCAAAATGGTTACTCCCTGGCTTTCACAATTCCCGTAAATTGTTTACTGCTTAAGACAGCATCTGTGTTTTCACTGGCACTCAAAAATGTTGTAATTTTCTGGCAGGTTTCACCTGAGGCAAATCACTGAGCCATTGACCCTGTTCTTTCCAAATCCAACCCCAATCTGGAGATTTTGGAGTTCAAGAAAATGGGCCACCCAAAGCCCTAGGTTCCATCCAGTCTTTTGTGTTCTTAACTGACTCAATCTCCTTCCATTGTTCCCCTTAATGATAGTGCTTCAGCAACACTTTGTATTCCCTAATTGGGAATTGCTCTGCTGGCAAACATTTAAACATAAATAATTCTTGATCCCAGTACAAAGCTCTTGATAAAGTTAATAACACTCATGGCACTGTGTCACCAGCAGTGGCATGAGCTCTTCCAGTTTGGTGTTCTTATCTTCTTGAGGGAAGATATTCATCTAACAGATTTGAGATTGGATTGAACAGAGAAAATTTTATTTCAAAATGAAAACACACTCAATGACTTTAAAGAGCAGAGACCAGAACTCTAGAACAGTGGGTTGGGCTGTTGACTTGCACATGGTCAACCAGGGTTCCATCCCAGGCATCCCATGTGGTCCCCCAAGCACCTCCAGGAGTGGTTCCTGAGTGCAGAGCCAGTAGAAATCTCTGAGTACTGCCAGGGGTAGCCCAAAAACAAAAGCAAAAAAAGATTTCAAAGAGCAGACTGACCCAAGTGTGGGTAGTCCATTGAGTTGAAGGTGCACTTTAAAAAAAATGGGATTTTGGACTTAATTTCTTCTTTCTCAAATTCTTCTCTTGTAGAATTCATCCCTGGTCACTTCTGTGCATTTGTAAATTCTACCATGTTTGGTTTAATCACTACAATTGTCTGGAAGACTCCTGAAGGGAAGAAAATGAGGAAGGGAGTAAAATACCACCCACACTTCATATGGTCCCTGGTGCATCATCGGGAGTGGTCCCTGAGCAGAGCCAGGAGTAAGCTCTGGCACCACTGGGTGTGACAAAACAGACAAAATGAGCAATGGGAACTTTATACCCTCTCCTTTTGGTTTCTATACTTTCCATACCAGAGGTCCTTGGATGCTTTTGTTTTCTACCAACAGATTCCTCTTGTCCTTTTCTCCTATTTGAATGATATCTGGTTTCTCTCTTTACTATCCTTAGGTTCCTGAAGTACCACTTTTCTTCCTTACATCTGTTCAGCAAACAACTCAAATTCACGTCTTTTACCTGCTTTCTTCATTTCTTCACCTTATAAGTCAATTACTTCTGAAAGAAATGAGGGTGGGGCTTAAATGGTAGAGCACATGCTTTGCGTGTGTGAGACTCTGGGTTTGCTCCCCAGCACCACTCTACCATGAGAGCTGGGTCAGGTGTGATCCTCACAACTATAATAAATAAAAATAGTGCAGCTGGAGCAAATAGTACAATAGGCAGCAGACTTGTCTTGATGTGGCACACCCAGATTCGATGCCCAGCACTCCATATGACCCCCTGAGCTCACAAGGCATGATTCCTGAGCACAGAACTGGGCGAAACTCCTGAGCATAGCCAGGTATACCCCCCACAAAAAAAAGTAAAAGAAAAGAAGGAATTTAAAATACGACTATTTTTCATAGTAATAGCGCTTGTAGTAGTATTAGTAATACTTACTCCTCAATGAAGTTTCCTTGACAGCCCTTTAACTTGTTAAGATGCTCTTTCCCCTGAGGCAGATTGAACCTCAGAATGTTCCTCAATACTTTCTCCAGAAGTCAATACTTTCCAATTAAACTTGCCACAGAAGCTATAATGGCGGTGTCACTCTGGCTTTGCTGCTCAACCAGTGACAGACAATTAATTAACTTTTGGGATTTCAGACACTCATTTCTCAGCCATCATTGATCATCATCTGTCAATACTCACAAAAATACTGTATACCAAGTCACTGCTCTTCTGAGAGGTGACGTCTATGGAGCTAGTAAGCATAGTCACTTCCTCATACTAATTTAAGCAATGTGTTCTCCTTGAGGTTTTCTGATTACCTCCTTTACTATCAACATGCTAAATTATCTCAGTGCTCACATCTGCCAATGGTTCCTGAAGTGTCCTTTCAACCTACTTCAGTTCATTTCTACAGAAAGGAGGCAGACCAGACATTTCAAAAAGAGTTAGCAGCAAGAGTAAGGGTTCTTTATTTATACACACACACACACACACACACACACACACAATGCAAGTCCTAACACATAATTCTTAATTTTATATTTGGTCTGGGGTCACACCCAGTGGTGCTCAGCACTCACTTCAGGCCCTGTGCCGAAGGATCACTCCTGGCAGTACTCACCAGGACCACATGGGGTGTCCGGGATCAAACTCAGATTGACCACTGTCACTGTCACTGTCCTCCCGTCGTTCATCGATTTGCTCGAGCGTGCCCAGATCACGTGCAAGGAAAATGCCTTACCCATTGTATTATCACTCTGCCTTCAATTATTACATTTATAAATACCTGATGCCAACAAATTTGACAAAGTATACTTGAGACTATAATGTGTCATTAAATACTTTGTTTTCCATCTCATCAGTTAGAAAAAAAAAGAAAAATGGCCTTTTGTCTACAAAAGTCCTTTGTTCTCTATCATTCTCATTTCATGTTACAGTTCAAGGTTGTATAAAATTAAATCCTGTATATCTTACCTTCAAAACTTTTTCCAGCTCTACAATTAATAGATTGGTAGATTTTAAAAAATAAGTGATGAATACTTAGGTAATCTGGTTTAAACTAAAACACATTGTATAACTTTTTGTTGTCCTGAATATCAATAGCCATGATTACTTGCAAAGTTTTCTGACAAGCATTTAAAAAATATATAATCAGGGGTCAGGGTGATAGCTCAAAGGGCTGGAGTGCAAGCTGGAGTTTGATCGTGATATCACACGATTCCCATGCATCTTCACGGAGTGACCCTTAAGGACCTTTCAGAGCACAACCAGGTGTGGCACTAAAACAAAATAAAATAAGAAGTAGAGGAGGAGTTTGAAAATTATTAAAATTTATAGTGATTCAAAACTGTCTAAAATGATCTTAAATATGAGTATAACTCTTTTAATAAAGAGTAATTTATGTCAGTGACTCACAATACTAACTAATCAGAATCACCTAGGAAAACCCTAAACCAATTAAACTGAATTAGAACATCTAAGAACAATGATACACCTAGAAGATAAATGTTTCTCATTCCAAAATTTCTCACTCCAGCTATAAACTGTGTGGAAAAGTCTCAAAAGAAACACTTCCTTCCCAGAGAGAGTTTATGAAGCAGCATTCAATCTTTACCCTAGTCAATGATTCTAACAAAACTTCTAATTTAAAAAGATCAATAGGTCTGGCTACAAGATTTAATTTTCTAAAGTTCATTAAGGCTGAAAAAAACAAAATATTTGTGGGAAAACATACAGTTATGAATATTCCTGACCTGAAAACATTAGGTGTTTCTTCATTTTTTTAAGAACAGTATCTTATATTTCTTATATCTATGTATGAAGATATATTTTTATATCTATATATCTAAGATCTCAATCAGTAAAATGTTTCTAATCGTTAATACTGATTTGGCAATATTCACACATCTACAAGACACTATACAGTGCATAGCCCAGCGGTGGGGCGTTTGCCTTGCACGCAGCCAACATGGCCGACCCGAGTTCGATTCCTCCGCTCCTCTCGGAGAGCCTGGCAAGC
>JAOXYA010085928.1:0-11212 GCA_028565675.1 Sorex palustris
TTTTTTTTTTGCTTTTTGGGTCACACCCAGTGATGCACAGGGGTTACTCCTGGCTCTGCACTCAGGAGTTACTCCTTGCAGTGCTCAGGGGACCATATGGGATGCTGGCAGTCAAACCCAGGTCAGCCGCATGCAAGGCAAATGCCTGACATGCTGTGCTATCTCTCCAGCCCCCCTTTTCTGTATTTTTGACTTATGGACCACACCTTCTGGTGCTCAGAGCTTACTCCTGGCAGTGCTCGGGGGAGCATATTGGATGCCAGGGATTGAACCCAGGTCAGCACCGTGCAAAGCAAGCGCCCTACAGCTCTGTACTCTCTCCAGCCCTACCTGCCACCCAATTGAAAAAAAATATTGATGGTGACTGGTTCAAACTCAGGACTCAGAAGTAGGTAATCTACTGATTAGCTGCATCCCCAGCTCAACCCTACTCACCTTTTAAAAATCTTTTGGTAGGCATACCTGATTGTGCTCAGGGCTCACTCCTGGACCATATTGCAGTGCTGGGGCTCAAACCTAGGTCAGCTGAATGCAAGACAAGCACATAACCACTGCATTACCTCTCTGACCCCATCCCCAGCCCTTTTGCACATTTTCTGGGTTGCATTACTCACCAAGGAGCCAACGGTGTTTTGCAAGACTCTCACCTGGTTTTGGGATTCAAGTGGCACACTTTGTTGTATCCCTGGGGATCCCCAATGGCACCCTGGAAGGTGCTTGGCACAGAGGTAGCGCCAGGGTTGGAACTTGTGTTGGGTGCTCACCACCGAACTATCCCCAGGGCCTATCAAAGTTTTTGTTGTTTTGGCCATACCTGGTGATGCTCAGGAGTTACTACTGACTCTGTGCTCAGAGATCACTCCTGCCAGTGCTCGTGGACCATATGGTATGGCAAGGGTCAACTGCAGATCAACTACATGCAAGGCAAGCACTTTACCTGCTGTACTATCTCTCTGGCCTTCCAATCAACTTTTTTTTTGGAAAGGCACATGCACAATTGTGTTCAGGGGTCACTCCTGGTGATGCTGAGAGGATCATCTGTGGTGCTGGGTATCACGCCAGGGTCAGCTATGTACAAGACTAGTTCTTCACTCCTGTACTGTCTCTTTGGCCTTCACACATTTTGAGTGACGTTGGTGAATACTAGAAATCTGAAAATGGAGATACTTACTTCTGTGCTAAAGGTTTTCCTGGGTAGGATGGAGATATCCCCCAACTCTCTCAGGTGCAAACAAAATTCATGTAACATTTTATTTTTTTGAGTTTTGGGTCACACTTGGTGGTGCTCAGGGTTTACTACTCCTGGTTCTGCATTCACGAATTACTCCTGGTGGTCCTTGGGGGACTATACGGGATGCTGGGGATGGAATCCCCTGGGTCAGCCATGTGAAAGGCAAGTATCTTAAATGGCCATCATATAACTTTTTGTTGTTGTTTTGTTTTTGTGCTTGGGGACCATATGGGATGCCAGGGATCAAACCAGAGTTGGCTGCATGCAAGTCAAGTCCTCTTCTCGCTGTATTATCACTCCAGCTCCAACTCATTTGAATGTGGGGGTTCTCCCCATGATTCAGGGAATCCTTCCATCTTCTGTGGCTTCTGAATTGGCTGCTGAATTCTCTGTGTCTGGCTAGTGGCGGGTGGAAGGGAGAAAGTCAAGAATGTGCAGGTTTTATGGGTTTCGCTTTGAAGTAGCAACTCTCTGGTCTCATCTCAACCAGAACTTAGTCATGCGGTCACACCTAACTGCAAAGAAGTGTGGGAAATGTAGCTTAGCTGTGCGAAAAGGCATTGGGGCCTGTGGACATACAGCTATCTCTACAACAGCCACACAAACACAGATCACTGTATATGTCTATAGTGGTCCTGGTAAAACACATGTCAGAGCAGGTTAAAAGTGTGGCTGTGTACAAGGCAAGCACCTACCTACTATGCTATCTCCAGTCCTCCAGGAGAATGATTTTATTTTTTAAAACTTGTCTGCTTGTAAGGTTTTTTTTTTTTGCTTGTTTACTTTTACTTTTGGGCCACACCGAGAGATGCTCATGCTCAGGGGTTACTCCTGGCTCTGCACTTATATGGGATGATGGGGATCAAATCCACGTCAGCTGTGTGCGAGGCAAGTGCCCTCCCCACTGTGCTATTTTTTTTCTTTTTGGGTCACACCCAACGATGCACAGGGGTTACTCCTGGCTCATGCATTCAGGAATTACTCCTGGCAGTGCTCAGGGGATCATATGGGATGCTGGGTTTTGAACCCGAACCTGAGTCGGCCGCGTGCAAGGCAAACCCCCTACCCCTGTACTATCACTCCAGCCCCACCACTGTGGTATTGTCAGCCCTGGCGATGGTGATTTTTTTTTTTTTAATTCATCTCTGCTGTAGGCTCTGGGATTCTTGAGTTCAGGGACTTTACCTGGTAAAGTGGGCTCAGAATAGTGCCCGTACACAGTAGGCCTCTTGATAGAGATCTGTGAATAATGAATAATGAATAATGAAGATGGGTTGGGATAGGGGAAGCTCAAGGTCTTGTGGGATCCAGAAAGTCATTCTATCTGGTGTGGGGGGTCAGTGAGGGCTTCCTCACTGGTGATAACGTTTTAGAGTTGGCCATGAAAGATTGCACAGTTTGCCTCATGCAGGTTCAGAGATGGAATTCCATGAAATTTTGGGGGAAAGAAATCATTTCAGAGAAATTTAGTACAAAGGCTAAGGTGCTTGCATTGTGGCCCACAGTGTTTCAATCTCCAGACAATGCACATCCTCGAGTTGCCTGAGCACTGCTAGTTGGTCACTCCTGGGCTGAAAATGGGGGGTAGGGTCTGATGAGGCTGTAGGTAGGTGGACAGGCACTGGAGGAATTGGCATTCCCAGGCTGAGGGACTCAGAATTTCTCGGGAGAGTGCAGGGAGCCGTGGGAAATGTGGAGAGTCCATTTAATTTCAATCAAGGGAGCCTTTCAGGAAGAGGCAAATTTGGATGAATGTGGACCTAGAAAGATGTCAGGAGGATTCATATTGACAAAGCAGAGAGGGAAGGTTTTCAGGATAAGAGTGGTAAGAAGGATAAGAGTGATGTGAAGGGGATCTGGAGTAATAGTACAAGCGGGAAGGTGTCTGCCTTGCAGGCAGCCAACCCAGGTTCGATCCCTGGCATCCCATATGGTCCCTTGAGCCCAGCCAGGAGTAATTCCTGAGTGCAGAGTCAGGAGTAACCCCTGAGCATTGCTGGATGTGACCTATAAAGAAAAAAAAATGCGTGGCCAGAGAGATAGATAATACAGGGGCTATTCCTGAGTGCAAAGCTGGGAGTAAACCTGAGTATCGCTGGGTGTGGCCCCCAAACCAAAAACAAAAAAGGAAAAAAGGGTGACCAGTAAGGGAGGCTGTTAGTGATGGCCATGTGGAGTCTTATCCCTGCATTGATCGAACATTCAGGAATACATCTTCCATGGAGGGCCAGGCGAAAGGTGGGTGAGCTTGGTCCTGGGGGTAACCAGTAATTCTGGGGAGACTAAGCTGGGGAGGGCCAGGTCAATTTTGGAACCATGTGAGAGAGAATGGAGGCTGGGAGGTCAGGGAGAGACTGGGTGTCATGGATGTGGGGATGGAGGGGGGCGGGGCAGAGCATTGGGGCCAGAGGCCTAGGGCAGTGGGGTCTCCAGAGTGAGTTGGGTGGAACAGGTGGCATGGCCATAAGGAGCTGTGCAGAGGGCAGAGAGGACGTGGGCAGCGGGGCACTGGGGCCCAGCCGGCCTCCCACTTCTCACTTGGCCCTGGCCCCCTCCACAGTACCAGAGGCACCTCTTTGTCCACATCAGCCAGCACTGCCCCAGCCCTGGTGCACCCCCTCTTGAGAGTGTGGATGTTCGGCAGATCTACGACAAGTTCCCGGAGAAAAAGGGGGGCCTGCGGGAGCTGTATGATCGTGGCCCCCCCCACGCCTTTTTCCTGGTCAAGTTCTGGGTGAGTTCTGCCACCAGAGACAAAAGTGCCCTTGACTCGGCCATCTCCAAGCTCAGTCCTCGGGCACTGAAGGGGCTGGACTCAGGACCTGCTGGTCAGCCTGGACCTGAGTCCTCGGGGTACAGAGCGTGAGTCCCCTTTTGCACTAAAGAGCTTTGTTCCCAGGGTGGGTGGAAGGACTGGGTCCACCCTGGGAACCCCTTTCTGCTCCCTGATCAGTATGACCTTCGGGACCAGCTTTTGGGACAGCTTTGTCCCTAGGTGGGGTTGAAGGACTGGGTTCACCCCAGGATCCCACTCTGTCCTTGGTCAGTTGTTTATGATGGCCTTTGGGACTGGCTTCTGAGACAGAGGTTGGGGAGATGGAGTTCTGTCTTTCTGTCTCCCCTGACCTCAGCGAAGTTTGTTGTTTCTCCCTTGGCACAGGAGCAGCCCTGGCTAAGTTCTGCATTTCTCAGATGGGTGATTGTACCCCTAGGGGTGGGGACTGCTGGACCAATGCAGAGAGGGAGCCCTTGGGGGACACTTTCTGTATGTTTCAGGAGGTCATTTTCCTGGGGGAGGGATGTTGTTTGTTCGCTTTTCCTGAAAAGGGAATGGTAAGCTCCAATAAGTTTGGGAACTTCTGCTAGTAGTTATTGGGCCTAGAGGAAGTGATGGAAGGATTGGAGAATGAGTTTATAAAACCCTCCATTTCACAAACATTTATTGAGTACTTACTATATCCAGGCCCCATGCCAGGCACTCTGGTGTCATTGTAAATAAAAGGGACTATCTTGGGGACTTACCATGGCCTCTCAGGTTTGGTGTTCAGGCCAATGATGAATGCCAGAGGGGATCAATAAATATGAATGTTTGCAGGGGGTCAGGTTCACTCTCTGTTAACCCCAACTCTGGGAGTATCTGGTGTCTGCCAAGTAAATGTATGGAGGGCTTGATGGACTGATGGGGCCTGGCCTTGTTAGAAAGTGTTCTAGGTGTGTTGTGAGGAGGCACTCGTCAGTTCTGGGGATCTGCTATTGGGTCTTAGGGGTCAGAGAGGGAGGAGGGATTTCAAACAACTTCCCCAGGCCCCAGCTCTGGAGAGACCTTTGGGGGGCTCAGCTTCAGAAGGGGGCTGGTGTGGGACCTCCTGTGCACCTTGGGCCCACCAGGTCTGTGGCCACGGATGGGTGGGCTGGAGCTCTGAGGACAGCACTGAGACATGGGGAGTGTGAGTACCTGGTCAATGAGCCAATAAAGAGATCTGTCCTCAAGGAGGCGGCCTGGGGCTCAGAGAAAGGCGTGTGGAGGTCTCAGGCAATGGTAGATTGGAGAGGTCTGACCTCTTAGAATCCCAAAAAGGACTCCTGGAGAGATATCAAGGTTCCCAGGGCCCTACAGCCTGTTGTTAGGGGCCGCCATTTGCTCATGGGAGAGTAAATGCTTCCTTAGTAACTGAGGCAAATTTAGTTAATCTGACCCAGAAGGGACTCTGTGACTTTGAGGTGTTCCCCACCTCTACCACCCCCTCCCCAGAGGTTACCTATGCTCAGGGGTTGCTCCTGGCTGTTACTGGGGAACTGGGTAGTGACAGGACAGAACCTGGGTGAGCACTGTGCAAGGCAAGCTCCTTCCTCCTGTTCTACTGCTCCAGCCTTGTGTGCACGTGTTTTTGTTTGATGGTTTTTGGGCCCCACCCAACAGTGCTCAGGGCTTACTCCTGGCTCTGCGCTCAGGAATCACTCCTGGTGGGGCTCAGGAGACCATATGGGGTGCTAGAGATAGAACCCAGGTTGACACCTGCAAGGCCAGCACCCTTCACGTGGGACAGCTCCAGCCCTGGTCCCTGTGTGGTTCTGTTTTGGGCTCCTGGAGGTGTTTTGGGAACTCTGCAGAGCTGGGAACTGAACCCGGCATCCCTGATTGCTAAACAGGTGCTCCCGTCCTCTGGGCCATCTCCCTGACCCCCAAAGAGGCCAAACTCTTAAAGTTGGGGAGTCCAAGGAAAGGAATTTGACTTCCATGAGTGCATGCCTCTTCCGTTGAGGATCAGGGCCTTTTAGGTGACCCTGACCAAATCTGACTCTAGATGGAGGAAACTATTGGCAAGGAGTTTGGGGGTCCTGAAAGGCGACTGCAGAGATCTTCCAGTACTTAGAGAGTGCATGCAGACAGTGTTGGACACACCGTTAGTGGAGGGTTCTTCTCCAGAATCTGGTCCAGGGGGCGCTCCCTGGCACAGTGCTGGGCTAAGGAATACACCCTCCTCCCTGAGCTCAGGCCCGGCTGTGTGTAAGGAGTCTGACCTTAACCTTGAACTTGCCTTTGCCTCCCTGCCTGCAGGCGGACCTGAACTGGGGTCCAAGTGGTGAGGAGGTTGGGACCAGTGGGGCCAGTGGTGGAGGCGGCGGCTTCTACGGCGTGAGCAGTCAGTACGAGAGCCTGGAGCGCATGACGCTCACCTGCTCCTCCAAGGTCTGCTCCTTTGGCAAGCAGGTGGTGGAGAAGGTGGAGGTGAGGCCCGAGGGGTGGAGCTGGGCAGGCGAGTACCCAGCCACCTGCGGCTTGGGACCAGGTGTTGTGGCCCCAGACATTTGGTTGTCTGCATGGAGATGGGGGTGGCCTCTTGGGGGTTTAATGCATGGACTTAGGCTAATGCAAAATCCAAAGCCAGCTCATTGGGGGGAGAGGGGCTGGGGGTGCTTTGGGGGCCGCTCTGCTCAGGGATACCCTTACCCAGGCCTTGGGTAACCATGTGTGGTACAAGGGATTGAATGGGGTCACCTGTGTGCAAGGCAAGTGCCCAAATGGGTGTTCCTCTTGAGAGTTTCAGTATGAATGTGTGGGGGAATATGGAGTCACAAGTCATAGAGAGGACAGATCAGGGGCCTTTTTTAGGTGTTGCCGAGGTCTTGAGTTCAGAGGTCAGCATTTGGAGGATTTGAGGGTATCTAAAGACCTTAAGGGCAGAGGAGGTCGGGAGTATGGCTGAATGGCTATAGGGGTTCCTGGGTTTGCAGTCACCCTGAATTGGAGACCTGGGATTTCAGATCTCTGGTCAGGGTCACGCTTTGGGGGATTAGTGAGGGGTGGGGTGGGATGTTTGCTGGGGTGGACCCTGAAAACTCAAGTCACCATTGTTCCTGCTGCTGTCTCTTGTAGACAGAGCGTGCACAGCTGGAGGATGGGAGGTTTGTGTACCGTTTGCTGCGCTCCCCCATGTGTGAGTACCTGGTGAACTTCCTCCACAAGCTGCGCCAGCTGCCGGAGCGCTATATGATGAACAGCGTCCTGGAGAACTTCACCATCCTCCAGGTGAGGGCCTCGGTGGGCTTCATGCCTACCAGGGCATGACTTTCAATCTGGGGGAAGGTGCTAGAGGTTCTGGGGCATTGCATGATGCTTGGCGGGTGGATGGTCCCAGCTGTCCCATGCATAAGCCCCTTCTGCTCTCGCTGGCAGGTGGTGACAAACAGGGACACGCAGGAGCTGCTGCTATGCACCGCCTACGTCTTTGAGGTGTCCACCAGTGAGCGTGGGGCACAGCACCATATTTACCGCCTGGTCAGGGACTGAAGGGAGAACCCCAGGACTGGTTCCCCACACACATCCTCCACTCAGAAGAACCTCCTGCTTCTCACCTACTTCTTGTTTGGGGTGAGGGGCTGGGCCACTTGCCATTAGAGGAGAGAAATGGCTTCAGGGGACCTCATAAGAGTCTCTGAAAGGCGACAGTCACTCCAGCTCATCAGGGGACAGGAAGGACCCAGGTCCCTGAGATAAGCACTGGCTCTTCAGACTCCCCCAGAGACCTCCCCCCAGCCAGCCCCTGCCCCCCTGTGACCTATCTTCTGTTCTGGATGTTTGGGGGGTAGGGGCTATTTTTCATCCCCCTCTTGCCCACCCTCCCCCTTGACCTTGACTATTGAAGGTTAACCATTTCTGTACAGGAGTAGATCCAGGTGGGCCCTGGGGGGATATTTTTTTTTAATATAACAGATATTTATAAGTGGGTGATAGGGTCTTGACTTTTTCTCAGCTGGGCAGTGGGGTGAGGCTTTTTCATCTCATCCCTTCTTCAAAGCAAGTCACCGGCTCCACTGTGTTGGCCCCTTTTCTCTCCCAGCCCCCCATCCCAAAGCCTGTTGGTTTGTTTTTTGACAGAAGATAAACTATTTTACCAAAATCGCAGGGGGGTTATTTGGGAAAAATAAAAACGGTGTGGGAGGTGGTAGGGCTGCATATGAGGACAGGAAATGAAGTATGGTGGGAGGGACTGACAGGAAACTGCTGGTGGGAAGCCCCAGGTTGAGGGGGAGGTGACAGTAGTAGGGCTGGGGAGGCAGGGGGCTCAGTGGCTGGGGCAATCAGGGGTAAATATTTACAGGTGGTGGAGGGGTGCCCAGGGCACTCACTGGAAGTGTGCCAAGGCCCTAGTGGTACGGAGAGAGCTGGTCGTAGACTTGGTCCAAGTTTCTGCACAGGAATATGGAGAGCGTCATGAAGCTGAGCTATATAGAGAAAAGAGCCTGGGTCAGAGGGCAAGGGGCTTTTCTGGTAGTTCCCCAGGGAAGAACAGTCAGTGGGTAGAGCCAGGAAGAGGCAGGGCCAGAGTGGGCAGGAAACGCCAACCTACAGGAAAACTGGGACAGTTTTGGGCACAGTAGGGGCCGTAGTAACAGGGAGGGCATTTGTTTTGCGTGCTGCTGACCCAGGATCCAACCCCAGCACCTCATGGTCCCCAGCGCCCGCCAGGAGTGATCCCTGAACGTGGAGCGCAAGCTGAGCATAGCCGGATGTGGCCCCCAAACAAAAACCAAAAAAAGGGGGGGGAACAATGAAGTGGATAGAGTTAAAGGCAAAAGAATCAGAGGTCGTGGTGGGCCACCAAAAAACGATGGCTGGCCTGCGGGGAAGGGGGATACACTGTGTCGGGGGTCCCAGCTACCGCTAGCTTCCATCTTCCATCTCTGCGCCTGCTCTCCTGACCGCAGGCTGGTCCTCATCTTGATTCTAAAGCGACCAGGGTCCCAGGACTATTAGCAGCTTCCCATATGGAGCCTTGTCCCTTCAGCTGGGGCAGGCATCTGGGCTGCTGCTCCGCACACCACCAAGTCCAGAGTTGCCAACAGCATTCATTCTGGACCCGGAAAGCAAACCGTGGGTACCCCAACACCTGTGACCTGGGCTCCCCGAGGTAGCAGCCAGCTCAGCCCTGCCCCACTGACCTGCAGGGAAAGGGTAGTTCAATGCGGCCAATAGCAGGAGCCTCAGGCCAAGAGGGCCAATGGGGAACTTTGGTGGGGAAGGAGACCACGCCTGCTTCCTGTGAGCAACCAATGAGCGCTCTGGAGCCTGGAGCTTCCTGTTCCCAGGTGGGCAAAAACTCCAGGATTGATGCCCTGTGGTGCACACGCCTTTCCTAGATCTGGGGGGACAACGCAGTTCGGGGTGGGGCTAGTCGCGAGGGTGGGAGACATCACCTCTAGGAGACCGACGCCCAGGCAAATCCCCACTATTGAGATGAGGTGGTTGTGCAGCCACTTCTGGAGGCTCCGCGCGCAGCCCTGGGGAGAAGCAAACGGCCTGGTGGGTTCTCCGGGCAACTGTTATTCTGAACCCAGCCCTAATTTGTAACTCACTTCCGGCCCTAAAATACCGGGATTTCCTAGACTGATCGGCTAAGAAGTCAGCTACAAGTTCGGCCCTTTCATGCTGGCTGCTGGGCCCCGCCTCCTGTCACACGACCCAATCCCAGGCCTCACCCATAGCAAGGTCCGGCCATCCATTGTATTACCCCCATTCAGACCACGCCCAGTCGCCGTGGCCCCGCCTCCATTGCGGGAGCCTTGAGTTTCTAGGGGTTCCTGCGTCAAAGCTTCATACCTCTTGATAGATGTGGTCTACAGAGATGGTGCAAACGTCTGTGCTGTATCGGGTTCGCGCCAGCTGCCCCAAGCGGCTGGGCTGGGCCAAGAGTCTGTCGACAGCTGCGGAGTAGTTGGTCCTGGAAATGTTATAGCAGGAGCAAGGCACGAGGGGTTCCACCGACTGGTTGCGGTTCAGGCTGGAGATCTGGAACCAGTCCTGAGGAGAGTTCCAGCCACAGCAGTGCAGCTAGGAAAGGGATAAGAGTCAGGAATGGGGGTGAGGATAGGGACTGGAGGCATATGCAAAATGATGGGTATCATGACCCTGAGATATGGATTATGGTGGGGATTCCAGAGCTGGTGGGTACAGGGTGGGATTGTGGGCTGGATTAGGGGTAAACAAAGAGGTTGGAGCTGAAAGAGATGAATCCAGATGACTTGGACCTTGGGGAGAATCACTGCCTCAGGTAGGAGATAGGTAGATGGGCGAGCTGGCAGAGTTCCGAGAATGACCAAGAAATGGATCTCACCGGGACCAGGTGGAGTGGGAGCTGAGGTGGGTGGGGTGGGGGCTAGACGGAGGGGTACACACGCGTTGGTGTCTGGGGCCTCATGCACCTGGAATTGCACATAGTCCAAACTCTCTTCAGCCTCCGTGTTTTTGGGGTCCGAGTGGTAATTCTGAACCGTCTTCATAGCGATTTCATTCACTTTGCGTTCCAGCTGAGAGGGTCAAAGTGAGGTGGGACCCTATGCCCACCTGCCTCCCACCCTCATAGGTCCCAGCCCTCGCCAGCCACTCCCAGACTGCCCCAATCCCCTGTGCCCTGGGCTTGCTCCTGGCTCTGTACTCAAGGATCACTCAAGGTGCCCAGGGGACCCTCAGATGTCAGGGATGGAATCCGGGCAGCTGTGTGCAAGGCAAGCACCCTCCCTGCTGTATCATTACTCCAGTCCATCCTGAGCCTTTGTCTCTGCATATTTCCTCTTTTATACATGTTTCTCTTGGGATTTCTGACTCTTGTGGAAGGGTCCCCCTCCATTGTTTTCTCAATTCTCGCTCTCTCCTGCTCTGTGCCTGTACCCATCTCTATATTGGGCTGTTTTCCTTGACTTTCTTTCTTGGTCACACCTGGCGATGCTCAGGGATTACTCCTGGATTTGCACTCAGGAATTACTCCTGGCGGTGCTTGGGGGATGCTGGGAATCGAACCCAGTTTGGCTGTGTGCAAGGCAAACACCCTACCCTCTGTACTTTCGCTTCAGCCCCCTTCTCCTTCTTTCTTTTTTTTTCCTTCTTTCTTTCTCTTTCTCATCCTTCCTTCCTTTCTTTCTTTCTTTCTTTCTTTCTTTCTTTCTTTCTTTCTTTCTTTCTTTCTTTCTTTCTTTTTTTCT